>JXSR01S007036.1:58326-80362 GCA_000969725.1 Ophiothrix spiculata | reverse complement strand
GGTATCTTAATTAGTAATAGGTTAATAATTCAACAATTTCTGAAACATCCCTATATTTCATTTTCACCTCAATATCACCATTTCACTTCCAGTCATTTGAGTAATTGCAAACATCTTAACCTTTGCTTAATTTTAAAAGGGCAAAAATGGTACACATTAGAATATAACTCAAATTATGAAAGAAATGTATGAATCGGTGCTTTTATCAAGGTCAAAATCAGTTTTACTCCGTGCACAATTTTTTTTGATACACGTGGTATTCAAATATATAAGATAGTTTGTTATCTATTGAAGATAGCATTTGGTCTCAAACTTATTGCTGCAGCAGTATATAACAAAAATAAAAAAGTTACATTTTAAAAGTCAATACTATGGGTGGAGAAGACTACATTTTGGCAAATGTATTGTTCTATAACTTTTTAATGAATTCATCAAAGTAAATAGAAAAATACATTTTTTGAATGGGAATCTATCAAGGATAAGAATGGTGATGTCAATTTTTGACCAAAAATCACATTTCTTAAGAAAATTACTAAAAAAACTCAGTTTTTCATTCAAAAAGGGCTAAATCTAAGAATTGTCTTATATACTTTTAAAAGAATTTGAAAATTTGGTTAAAAGTTTTTTTTTTAATTTGTTGCCTTATTTGGCACAAAAAGCGACAAAAATTTCAAAATTGAGAAAAAAACAACATATAAGTAAAACACAAATTCAAAAGATATTTTTAAAATTCTTTACTATTTTCATTATTTTTCACCCTACTTAAAAATAAAATCCTCACAAACCCTGGTTTTTGTTATTTTCTATAAGATGTTGATTTTGCTCAAAAATTAACATTACCATTGTGTTCCAATAATTTCCCCTAAAACTAATGTCAGAATTGGCCATCCACTACAAACAACAAATGGAATGTAACAGTGAATGCTAGATTGCTATCTACTGAAGATGACTTAATTTTGACTCAACCAATATCTGAATTAGCCACCCACACATGGAATGTAACAGTCAATGCTAGTCTGCTATCTACTGAAGATAGCATTAATTTTGACTAAACCAATGTCTGAATTAGCCAACTACCACATGGAATCTAATAGTCAATGCTAGTTTGCTATCTACTGAAGATAGCATAATTTTGACTAAACCAATGTCTGAATTAGCCACCTACTACATGGACTGTAACAGTCAATGCTAGTTTGCTATCTACTGAAGATAGCATTAATTTTGACTAAACAAAAGCCTGAATTAGCCACCCACCATATGGAATGGAACAGTCAATGCTAGTTAGCTATCTACTGAAGATAGCATAATTTTGACTAAACCAATGTATGAACTAGCCACCCACCACATGGAATGTAACGCTCAATGCTAGTTCACCATCTACTGACGATAGCATAGTTTGGACTCAACCAATGTCAGATTTAGCCACCCACCACATGGACTGTAACAGTCAATGCTAGTTCACCATCTACTGAAGATAGCATAATTTGGACTCAACCAATGTCAGAATTAGCCACCCACCACATGGAATGAAATAGTCAAAGCTAGTTTGCTATCTACTGAAGATGGCAATAATTTTTACTAAACCAGTGTCGGTTGAGTTTTTAAGTGATAGCTTAGGGGATATGGTACACCAAAAAATATTTGCTCATCTTATAAAATGCTCCATTATGTCCCTTTTTTTTCCTTCCCTGGCTGGCCCTTCCCCTGATGGATCAATAATCAATGAAGAATCTTTAAAATTCATGAAATTTTGGGAAAAAATTATTTCTATCAGTCAAAAGTGCTTTATCTTAAAGAAGACACAAATTTAAAGCTTGGAAAATTTACCACAATTTCAGCAAAATATAACCTAACCTTCTCTAGGGAGTGTGTCATTAATTTCTGGAAAAATTGAATACAATGATGGATCATGGGTTGTTACATATTGGACTTTACCAGCAAGTGCTGTGGTTTTGTAAATGTCCGCAAATTTGAAGTCCTTGTTCTTGAGATATCAGTGGGTGGATTCACTACAGTTGATATGAAGTGGTGTAATTTAGTTGCCCATCAATCAAAGATGTTATGAACACCATTACACAAAGGGTTATCAATTTTATCATATCAAATTGACATCGTGTTTCAACTCCTTGAGTTTTTGTATCAAAAAATCTTCTAATTAAGCTTGAATCAGTCTTTAAATATGAGAGGGAGCTATGTGTGTGGGTTGGGAGGGGTAAATGATTGGAGAGGAGACCGTCCTAACCTAAACCGACCGAATCTCATTAATAACCTGCGTAATAGCGCGATCCAATGTCTTAAAAGATTATTTCTACTTTTACGCAAACAACTGCGCGGTCATTATCAGGTAACAATGACTTCTTATAATGACCCGCGTATGTGATGTCATTAGCGCTGAATGGGTTTTCTCATAAAACGCCGATCAAGCGCGCGTATGCACCACACACACGCGCGTTTATCATATTACGCGTTGATCGTCATGCCTGGACTGATCGAACTTATCTTGTAGGGATAAGTAGACCTTTAAGTAAGAAATAAGTTTTATAAAGTATTTCTTTATAAAATTACGCATAAAAAACATTAAAAATTTTGAAAGACGGTTATTAATGACAATAATAACTTTGCAACATCTTTTAATTCGGTCATTATTTAAAATCGTCGGTGTTTGTTTTGGGCCTCAGTACTTTTCTTCAGGAGCTACGCTCCTTCATAAAAGTACCTCCGCCCAAAACAAACACCTCCGATTTTAAACAAAGACCTCAAAAAAGATGGTGCGCAATTATTATTGTCTAATTAATACCCCATTTAAGAAAATTAAAGACCTAAATATGTCATGGACCAGAGGTGATAAGGATCAGGAAATCAATGCCAAGGCAGTGTGCGCTCAGCTCAGTGGCATGCTGTACTGAAGAAGAGATCAAGATACAAATTTGAATTTGAGGAAAATTACTTATTTTAGACATGTAGATTTTGTAGGAAATAGCTTTTAATCGAGGAAGTGTGAAGAAGTGTCAGGGCTAGCTAGTTATACTTAGGCCACACTAATTTAATTGTTTGTTTCAAAGCTGTCGCACACATAAGTTTAAACGTGCACATTAACATCGCCAAATTGTCAAAATTTGAACTTTTCTAAATTTGTATTTTAATTTTTCAATTTTGTCAAATAACACCTGTCGTACATCACAAATCATGTCCTGTGGATCGCAAAAATGGCAAGTGTAAGGCCTGGTAATGAAGTTGTAACATTATTTAAAGCAAAGGAAGGGAAAAAACGCATTCCACATTAGGTTTTCAAATTAAGGTGAGCTTTGAGACAAACAATTAGTGTGGCCTTATACTATCCCACTGAATCTCACAATATTCCATACAAGAAATTAATAAAACCACTTAGTCCAAATATGTCATAAATCTGAGATAGCCCTGATCAGCAAACCGCTGTTAGGTCAGCGATAGCCCTGTGGTTGGCCAGATTGGGTGTGAGAGGTGCAACATTTACAATCTAAGGTGTGAGGGGAGATCTGCATAATTTTGACATGCAACTTTCTGAAGTAAAGTGTGAAAAACTGTTAAACTTAGTTAGTCACATAAGGATTCTCATATTCATTTTTTGTTGATTTTTCAAGATGGTCTTTTCATATATAAGCTGATCACATTTCCTAATAACATGTCTTAAACTTTGGGTTATTAGTTTACAAAGATCTCTCTACATATTAGTGGTTTCTAGATTAGATTAAACTATTAAGTACAACAGGTTTGATGGGGGTGTTTTTTTTTGGGGGGGGAGGGTAATGTGATTAGGAATATCAGACACTTCGTGAAGTTGATCTTATTTTCTCCAATTGCAACTCTGAGCAAGGTTGCACAATATTTTGGCTAAAAACATCAACAAACAATATAAAGACACATTTTTTGTTTGTTCAGAATTCAAAATTGTCAGTTTTATACTCATGATACAGGAGACTCTCAAAATCGTACTTTAATAATACTTCCATTTTTTTACAAGTTGTGACTACATAAATCTATTTCTGTCTTTATTTAATTAATAGACACAATCTTATAGAATTTTGTTGTCAAATTATACATCCTTTATGCTCAAGGAAATGTTGAATATAATAAGATAAAATAAGATCAAAACTTCAACCTCCTTGTCAAACTAACAAGTACTTGATGATTAATGACAAGAAATCACAAACTGTTCTGAAAAGTAATATAAATTCCCATCAATATTACTACAAGATAGCAGAGGTTTTATTAGTGTTTATTAGTCTAGTAATCTGTCATTAAAATTAAATCTACATTGACATTATATTGAAAGGCAATGATATAGATAATATGAGGAAATCAGCCCAGGTTACCTACTGACTTTGTTGAAAAAGCATTCTTTCTTATTAAGAGGAAGGGTGAGAGGGATGGTGAGAATATTGACTGATGTCTGATTTGTCAACATTGGGTTATTGATTTCACTTCAAAGATCGCCATATTCATGAGAGTGCCTTTCTATCAAATTTGATAATGATATAGTATAAAGATATGTTCATTGAGAATACTGATCTACAAGAAAAAAAAAGCCTCACCAGTTATGATTCTATAGACCATAATACAAAGAGCACATCTGCAATTTGGTACTAAACAACATTTGGGAAACAACACATACAAGATTCTGAATTGGCCACAAGGCCTAAAAGTGTCCAAATTACCAAAGTACAGACATGACATGGCTACTCTACTGATCCTTTTTTCTTGTTTTTGATACCCTAATCGCAGTTTTTGAGGGGTATCAAAAAGATTTAAACTTTAAACAGAAGCAATGGAACAAAATTTTATTACGAAATACTTAAGGCATCTTCGCATAGTCAATATATAAAGTTACACATTTCTCCCACTTTTAAAGTGACTGTCCAAAGACCGTTATTGTAGGATCCTCTCTATTGAAAAAAAAACCATGTTTTTTATTTCAATGAAAATCAACATTTTTAGGTCGACCATGTTTTAATACGTCATTCATTGTGGCATCATTCATCGACCTATTTTTATAATTTGGTATCAATGGAAAGAGGAAACCTAACCCTCTGCTATGGTATCAAGCAACTAAATGATTATGTCATTAATGTTTGCTGGGCCCTGTAACCTGTGTTGAATGCAGAGACTTAATTATGGCGCATGTCACAATTTTCTCCATGCAGTTTATGTGATAAGCGGGTAGGTAGATGACATCAATCGCCACCTGTAAAGAAAGTAAAACTATTTACATAAGCCCATTTCACCACCATAATGTACATAAAGATGAGTAACTATTTTGACAAAATTTCATTGATATAGCTCCATCCCATCTGAGCAAAGTTTAAAACTTTTTAATACCCCCTTGTATGTGCAATACCTATTGCCTGGCTTTCCATTGATTGTTATAAATTTAATAAATAAATATCGCACCCTGTCCGATTGGGTCCGCATTTTTTCAAACTTTTTGAGACTTTGGTACCAAAATATTCCTCATATTTTTCTCATTACCCATGTGAAATTTTACAGCTGAAATATGTTGCGTTTCAGAGATGTAAGTGAAAATGTGTTAAATAATGGTAACCATGAAATTACTGACACAGTAAAATATAGGCAAGTGGAAAATACAAAATTGCTCATAAAATCAAAACGGTTGTTCCGATTTAACTTAAATTTGAAATTGAAATATATGAAGTAGTGATCTTTTATATGACAGTGAAAACTAAAATTTGAAAAATCAGACCATGTACCTTTTAATATTTAAAACACACACCTAATTTTTTTTGGGACATGCATGATATACAGGTGTGGATTACAGAAATCCTCCCCCGCTCCAGTTCCAAATCTAACTCAAATACCTTGAAAGAAAGATAGGCAGTATGCTTTGTGCATTACAGGACCCATACCTTTATGCAGGGATGGTTATGGCTTTTTGTAATTTTGCCTGAATTTGCCTGAAAAAGTGAATTTCCCAATACTTTTGTACAGTGAAGATCCAAGCATTTTTGCCTGAATTCAGGCAAAAACCTGAAGATAATCATGCCTGTTTATGGCAGATGTACCGTTTTGCCAAGCTAGTAAGCATATTTCAAACTTGAAAATATATTTCCACAATTTTACTCACATGACTTTAAATTTATGACCATGTTATTTGATATTTGAAATAATTAGACCAAAGTTGATGGGAATCTGTTGAATAAATAGGCCAAAGGGTAGACAATTTGTCATATTTACTTAGAATGGAGGCATCAAAATAATTGTCTTTGGTTTTAATGATGACCCTCCTATCGGCTACGTGTGACTTCCGCTATAAGAATAACTATATAGAATCATTGATAGTTTTATTGCTTTATATTAATTTTTGATTATCAATGAATTACAAGGATTTGGATCATTGTTATCAAATTTGCTTAAACATGTGATTGAAATATTCATATGAGCACTAGTATATCGTTAGTTTTTTATATTTATATATCCTTCTTTAATTGAACCCATTACCTTATTACCCATCACCTTATAATTTAAGTATCAAATTTTCATTTTCAAAAGGTAATTGAAAGTGGCTTATCTTTGTAAGTAGTTACTTACAATAATGGAAGGACAGGTATGTGCTGCCTCCAAGATCCCATTTTCAAGCATCCTCTTCACTTAAACAAGATGCCCATTTCAAGATAACTTCAATTCTAACATGCCAATTTTCAAAGAGTGGCCCAAACATGTATTTTCAACCTTAGTTTTGCCAATGGCCACATGGTCCAGCTCTAAAAGTCATATTTTTATGGGAAAGGCAGTTCATGAGTTTGGTAAAAATCAGTTCCCTGGACCCTACTTTTAACCAAATATCAGTTTCATAAGATCCTAATGTTCGAAAACCTGGGCGTCACATACCTACCAAAATGTTTTCAACTTATTGTGACTATATTTAATATCTAAAAGAAATGCATGGGAGGGTCCCCAGTATCAGCTACAACAGCTGCATCGAATGTGACTGATATTCATATGAACAAATTTAAGAAAGTCTTAACAAGTCCATAGCCAGAAGAGATTAGGTGGTGACATCATTCCCAAAATTTGACAATGTATAAAAAGGTCCACTAAAAAGGTACAAGAAGGTCTACAAACAGACATAAACCATGATTTGAAACTACTTTGTTCTCTCGGTTGGTAAACATGAGCAGAATTTATTCTTTCTCTAGAGGCATCCATATAGCCGAGCTTTCAATATTCGCGAGTGTCATCTTCAGAGCTGGCTCTCCAAGCTCTGAAGATCACACTCACTAGAATATTGAAAGCTCAGCTCTCAAATATGGATGCCTCTAGAGAAAGAATTCTGCTCAGACATACACAATGTAAATTTCATAAAACATTTACAAAATTACCAAGAACTTTTCTTTTTGGTTTATCACTTTTTCATTCCACTGCAATTGAGTGTTGACTAAACTGAATGTGATACTTCCTTATGGCTCCCATGTTAAAAAATCTATCAAACTCTGTACTTTCATTATCATTTCTGGATGGACTCCCAGTAGTACACAAAGAACATACAATTACATTAAAATGAAATTTCTGCAAAGTTTCTAAGCGAGTATGTTGTCAACTCTAAATAAGCTTATTGATATTTATCTATGTTCCATATGGGATATAGAATGTTTTACCTTCACATATTACAACATGGTATAATGTAACATACTGTAGCAGATAATGCTAAGGAATCTGTGAAGATATGCCTCCAAATCATCACTTTTGATCAGAGCTGTCTTTCTATAATATTTTCGGCAGTGTTTCTTTGATGAATGATGCTGCTTGTTTCTTTGCTATGCACATGAGAAGTTATTGCCAAGATTCCATGGTTAATCAAAACCTTATGGAAAAGGGAAATGATGGGGGCAAAGTCCAAATCAAATATATTATGATTTTTTTCTTTAAATAGCATTATTGGGTATATTTAGTTAAGTTAAAAAATGAACATTTCAAAAATAGCTGACACAAATTTACACAATACTCATGGATAACTACTTGTTTTAAACAATAGATCTAAGGGACTAAGCTCTTACTCAATTGCCAGGGCCCTGCCCAAGACCCAACAACATTGTTGGTTGCAGCGCTCCATAATTTCTTGAGCTCTCTCACATTTTGCTTTCCATGGCCTTTCCATGCATCGAACAAAAAATGCAAAACGCCCACATTTCCCATAGACCCTTGTACTAATTTTTCCCAAAAAACCCCTCCAAAAATGCTGTTTTTAAACCGACTCGCATCACCGACTCAAAAACGAGTCCGGTGACACCCAATTTTTATTTTAAAAATCGGATCTACATCAATAAAATATCATTCATGCCGATTTTTACTAGAAAATTTTAGGTAGATCTACCATGGACCAGACACCCTAAGTTGTGTTTTGGAAGCAGACATGTTTGTTTCAATGATGTTTGTTCTACTTTATACAAATAAATATTTTGCCTCTCCTTAAACTTATTCACTAATCAAGCAAATGCATATGAAAGTTGAACTGGGAAAAATTGTGCTAAACTTAATCCACTGCAATTTCCTGTAAAGGTATCAGAAACTCAAAAGTCTGATTACTAAAACCAATTTTAACACATTCAAATTATGTACCACTTAGTTTAGTATTCATCATAAAAAGTTTCCTTTAATAAATATAACAGAATACGCAATCAAAGAAAATGAATAAAATATCAACTTAATATAAATTACAATGTTAACGTAATAAGTGGCAAGTAATGCGCTCATCTGCAAAACACATCCATCGGGGAATAGTGAGCAGCATTAATATTCATACGCATGCACTGTTCTATAGGTTGAAATCATAATACCGCATCTCTATGGGAATTCAACAAAACCAAAAAAGTATAATATAATCTGGCCGAACGATGTATAGACCTTGTAAATAAGATGGTTACTTACGGGTACGTCTGTAGGGCAAAATTAAAATTTTTGGTAGATTAAATTTAAGCACCAAATGGTGTTCTTTTTTAACTAAGAAATTTTGAGCATGAATATTACAATAATTGTAAGCTAGGCTTTGTTAGCGTGTTCCTTGAGGCTTTTTGTATCATTCCGATGCCTACCTGATAGTTGATATAGGATCTTAACCATTGTTTTAATATCAGTAAAAACCAATTATGATTATAGGAGCGTTTCTCAAACCTATTATCTTAATGTAATTTTGTAAGCATTTCTTCAGGCATTTTCAGGTTTCATTTGGGCTTTCTAACGTATCTCATTACCCAACATTGCAGGATTTTTTTTCTTTGTATAATATTTACAAGCTAATAATTTGCTTCACGTTTACATTGGAAATAAACTAGGTAATTTTACAATTTCCTTTAAATCAGTTCTCTTCATGTCTGTTAATGAAATCAAACTCGGTTAAATAAAGCTCTTTACTTTGAAACTTAAATATGATGATTTTGGGATCTGAGAATGGAGAATCACTCTATCCACAAAGTTAAATTGGAAAAAAAAGGTATTTGTCATCTTAGACTCATATTTTGTCATCTTAGATTCATATTTTGTCAAGTTAGAGTAATCAGTAAGACATTCGATTATATTGTGATAGGTCTCAAGTTCCATCTCCGGTGGTGCTCAAAGTTGACCGTGCTTTGACAATGAACTAACTGCTATTTGTCTTGTAGTAACCTGTATGAAATTTGGGGAGCTGATCCTGATTGCAATGGCTTAAATGAGGGCTGGTCAAAGTTCAGCTCCCTATTAGATTGTGGCAGAACCTAAGAAAGGGGCTCACTTAATGGGGCTTTAGGGTTCCAGCACACAGAGTATGCTGAAGCTGCATTGGAATTACACATCAGGGAGGCATGACCAATTATAAATCTGGAATAATGATCTCAAGTTTCCAGTCAAACACAGATACTATGACCAGACTGGAAGACAAGGACAGTTATCAGTGGCGTAGCCAGACTTTTTGGTACGGGGGAAATGACATTTCGTCCTGACTTTTTCCCGATTTCAACCCAGAGTTTGCACATTTCTTCCCAATTTTAAAAACTGACAAGCATGTATCCTGTCTAGCAGCTGCTCCTTCATTTTTCTTGTCCTTCCCGATTTTTCCCGCTTGCTCTCCCAATCTCCCGGTCGATTTTTTGTCAGGGGGCAGTCTGCCCCCCTTACCCTATGGTGGCTACGCTACTGACAATTATCTATTTCAGATGAGCAGCAGTAAGTTGCAGGTCATCAAATTATGCAACTTGCAGGGATTAAATTACTCCATGCTGATACAGATATATTTGATGAATATGAATATATCTTTAACTTTAAAACAACTCTTTGGACAATTTAAGTCCTTATGAAGCATACTTTTTATATCCATTGCTTTGTTCAAGTCATTCGACCCATTTCTTAGCTCTAGCTAGAGATGATTTTATACATATATACATTTTGGCTCCCTTGTGCCCTGGGCCTATGACTACCAAGAGGCACTTTCTTTAGGCATGGGGTGCATGTGTTACAAGTTTTGTCCCTGTGGTTGCTAACTTTGATTTTATGAGTGTATGTTAAATATGGGTGATTTATTACATAGAAAATTTTAGTTGTACCTTTGTGTCTGAGCAAGAAACTTTGTCGTCCTCACCCTCCCTCTTCTGTAAAATTGTCTTGCCTCTGCTTGCCCATTTAAATGAGATTGTCTGGATATGCTGTTGGGACTGTTAAACTGGGTGCCACTGTAAATCCAGGTAAGTACCCTTTACAAACTCCTTTGTGCAAACGGGCTTGAAGGCCAAGGTATACTAAATTTAAGTACAAAAATGAGGAAAATTCTATGAAAACTGGCTGTTAATTGTGGTTAATTTTAATCCTCTTGGATTGATTGATACCTTTTGTTTCAAGTTTTTGGGCATATATGAGTGGTCAATGATATAATCCAAGACCTCCAGGTTTATAAGGGTATACATGAGATACAAGAATTAGCTATTGTAATACAATATTATAAAAGAGTTAGGTCCTGTAAATTGAAAGTTATATTGTTAATCATCTTTGTGGTTTTATATTAAAGCTTTCATTTGCATGCATCCTATCATCTCAACCTGAAAGATACAAGAAACAGTTGCAATTTTCAAAGTGATTAATCAGGTTTTTACTGATGTTGTAATCTTGGTAATGTGGAAAAAAAAACATGCAAAGTATGCAACAAGCAATCAGACTCTGTTAAAAAGAACCATTGCATATTCTTTGTTTTCTGGTTTTATGTTGTGTAATGGTGCGTTCATAGTCCAACGATTTCACAACGATTTCATCGCACGACATCTACCAATACGCAGTCTTCAAGAATTATAGCGCAATATGCGCAGCGCGTTTGAAGACTGCGTATCAACAGACGTCGTGCGATGAAATCGTTGTGAAATCGTTGGACTATGAATGCACCATTAGAGACTAGAAATGATTGATTAGGATTGATTAAGACCAAATCACTGCATATTAATATTTTTTACATGAACTGTTCATGATTTTGTTATTATTTTGGGCTAAGTTTGTTGCTAACGCACGGATAAACAATGACAATAAGTTCACTTGAATATCAGCATGATTTGGTTCGTTGTTATGATTCGAGAAATACAAACTAATTTACTTTCTGTACTTTCCATATTGGTTTTATGTGTGTTAATTGGCTGCTTGTTGCATACTTCAAGATTTACAGAGAATAGTTGCAGACTATCTCATGGGCAAAATTAGTTGCAGACTAATTTTTATTATGTTCAAAAGATTTGCAAAGGCTTCTTTTTACTGGAAATCTAATCATCACACAACTTTTTTATATTATGACTGAAAGCTCACAATCACATACCACCCATAATCACGAACGATGAACTAAATTCTTGTAATTTGAATTGCTGCAAAAATGTTTGCAGCTGACTGTTCCTGGTGGTTACTTTAAACTCTTTTTTTCTTCTTGAAATCTCATATTCAAAACCAGTTGTAAGTATTATTAATGATTACCTGTTTTTTTAGATACAAATCCAGTAATAACAGTGTTTTGTTCTTTTCCCATTCTCTATCAGTTGAAATAATTCTCCTTACTTCCAATAAACATATCATCCCGTAAATGCATCAGGTTTCCAAAAGTCTTTCAAACTTACTTCACAAACAATGCATTAATGATAACTATTTGCATTAAACATTTTCTATTTCTATGTAATTTCACATCCAAGGAGGCTTTTTTCCTCATTACCGATTTAATTCTCTTCTTTCTTTTTGAATTTGTTCTCTCTTTTCCTTTCTCTTCCTGTCTACCGTCTCGACTTGCTGTTACATTATTTAACCATATGATCAACTCCCAAATGGGGGAGGGGGCTACTCAAGTTTTTTTTGGGTAGGGATGTGCTACTCTGGAATTTGAAATGCAACCAATACAAATACCAATTTACAAGAAAAAAGGGGACATATATATGTACCAAATCTTCAAAATTCACCCAAATCTGTGCACTTTTTAAAAGTTTCACAAACCTCTTCTTATAAAATTTAAAATTTCTAAGGTTCTGTGAAAAAATGCCCAAACTTGTGTCATTTGCGCAAATTTGAAAATTAAACCTATCAAAACACCAACTTTTGAACTTTTGCAAAGAAAATGGACAGACTGAAATAGCACTGAGCCTGATTTTGTTATGTAACTTTACAGTACGTCCTACTAATCATTTTTGTACTAAGTAGCCCCCTCCCCAGAATAAAATAGTCAAATATATGTACAGGTAATAAGAGGAAAAACAGACAAACACAAAATCATTAGCATCGATTGCAAACCATGCACCACCATCTCGTACTAGCAATTAATTCCATGGCTAGGATTAGAAATGTGTTAGCTTAACAGGAAGGCATCATAACGCAGAATTAACTGATAGTCTGTATTTATTCATTCTATCAAATACAAGAATTAGATGTGTGAATAATTTAGTCAATTTGCCAGTGTAATTCTTCTATGAGTCAACAAGGTTGACTATGCTAGAGGGGACCCTCTGCATCGCACATAGCCTTAGGCTGCGAGTTACATCCACCATCATTTTCTCTCTCACACACAATTTTAAATGACATTTTTTCAGCTCCACTGGATCTGCCAATCAAATACAAAGAAAATGTAAAAGATGTGGAGAAAAGACAAATAGTTAAAAAATTCACTGAGATGGGTCCCTGTGGAGAGTCCCCCGCGTGTCTACCCAATGCCATGTCGGATGATAACGCAATGTGCTCCGTCTCTGTCTCTACTCAAAAAGGAGATGTAAAGATGCGAATCATAGCTAAAATTATCTGATTGGAAAATGAGCTAGGGAATAGATCTCAGAGTGACTCCACTTGCTGCCTGATCTTGTCAAACATCTCTCTCTGCAGTGAGTTTACTGACTAGGGAAGGTCATATATATGTATCGCGTACAATATGCACATCAACGAGCTACAGTTTTTATCACGGCAAATATCTAACAAGTCATTGGAAATAATATCGGCCAGTGTTCAAAATATGTGTTTTGCAAAACACATTCAAAGATTTTTGACAAGCACGGCTTGATAAAATATGCAATAGAAACTTTTTGGGTCCCTGTGGGCGACAAGTTTCAGGAAGAAAATAGATTTTGTGATAGCAGATAAGGGTGTCAGTTGCCTGTTCAGTCGGTCAAATATGACATCACTAAAGTTCATACCACATACTATCTAAAATGCTTATGTTAAACTTTGTATATATTGCATTAGAACTTTGACAAATACATAAGGCAGGCATTGCTTTTTAAAGTTATAATATCCGAGAAAAACTCAAAATATATTCAGGGTGTGGGGGAGGACCACAAGAACAGCAGTCTTATCTTGAAGGGCTCAAATTGTCTCCGGATTGTGCTGGATCCACACTATTTGAGACCAAGACTGAGTCTATATTGCTTGAGACCAAGATCAAATTTGTTGGGCTCAAGACCAAGACCGAATGCTCAAGACCGAGTCCTAGTACTTGAGACCAAACCCAAGTTTGTATCACACTTAAGATCGAGACTGAGTCCATGACTACCAAGTCTAGAAGCTAACAATTTTCGGAAATTCATTCTAGGCCTCATGAAAAATTCAGGTAGGCATGTCAAAATATCAAATTTTGCAAAGGGGAGAAAAAAAAACTCTATCGCAGCCTAACAATGCCCATATTTGCACATTCTGTAACCATTTTTAAACCAGGAACTTACCCCTCCCCTCTCCCCCTTTCTGGTCAGATGTGATAAGAGACCTTCACATCTCAAATCTCTTTTTTTTTTAACCCATCTTTGATTCTAACATCATCATCGCCACCATCCATTGTAAGTGCCACTGGGTCTGGTGACATTTACCGAAGACACCAAGATGACACCAATGGTCATCACAGCGTGTTAATTAACTAAGTAATCTTGCTAATTCAATTGACAAATCTGTCAAATTACATGTAGTTTCATTTACAGATGAACAACTTTGAACATATAGTATTCTACAAAAAAGAATATACAGAAACTAAATGTTAACACTAGCTATAAATTGCATCTGAATAAACAATATTGCTATTAAAAAAACCTCTTGACCGAATGGTGAAACATAAAGTACATGTTGCAAAACAAGACCTTTGTGAAATGTAATTATTGAGTAATTTGACGGATTATGGCTATTATATTTGCATAAAACTATAGGGGGCCTAACAGTTCCAACAAAAGCGTGACAAAATGTTGTGGTCAAAAACAAACAGAAACGGCAGGTTATTAATTTTTATTACTCGCAAAAGCTATTTTGTAATAATCGCTCATTTCACACTTAGTAGTTTTGTGTTATTGCTGTGATTTCACGGTGAGAATCCTCCGTAAGCCACAGCCGTCTCCATCTATTGTATCCATATAATACTGAGTACACATCACCTCTAGTTTTAGCCTAGTCAATTTTCCTGATTTCTTTTCAATATCCCTTTTGTTTTATGCCTTTTGAAAGTCAGATTCAACACAGCATATCAATTTTGACTTTGTTAGTTATTAATTTTTTCGGGTGTTAAAGTTATGCTTGTACATGGTAATCAGGCGTTAAGCCAGAAAAGTTCAACCGTGGTGCACGGTATGAAATTTCTCACATATGGTGTTGTTACAAGCATAGTGTGGTTTAATAAATCGCACCTATTTTGGTTGTATAATTCGACAAGCTATTCATTGGATAGCCAATCAAAATAACATTTTAGCATATCAAAACATGTAATAACTGATCAAAATTCACCACCTTTGCATTTTAAGTCAAATCGAACATTTAAAAAAGTTCTATAATGTATTTTAACAATGGAATCTGCATAACACTCGTCATTTCAATAACATTTTCATTATAAGTTAGACCCCTGAAGGAATGAATAAAATGAAGATGTTTTATTACAGAAAAGTACACATTACTGGAGAAGATAAGTGTAGTAGTATTGAATACTAGGGTTGGGCCAATCAGTAAAATGTGTAATCAGGGGTGAGCAAATACTAGATTAGAATTTTCAGCTTGAACGGAGCATTATGATTGATTTGTTAAGTACAGTTTCGCATTTTGTCTTTGTTCTCATCATTTTGATTTTTGCAGGTTTTTACAAATGCATCAACAGAGCAAAATTTTACAACTTTGAATTAATTGAAATCAGATGAAGAAATTCAAAATATTTTATATGGTCTATACAAAGGATAGAATAATATAAACAAGGATATTTATAAACGAATTCCATCACTTAAAATGATCTGACTGAGTTACATTTTACCTCTCTTTTAAAAAATATATATATAATTTCCATTTTTTATTCCATATTTTGTTAAAATCACAAAATTAGAGCCTAAATGGACTAATAAATGTGAAGGAGCTGTGTCCACTTTTCCAAAATTTAGTGCTCAGTTTCATATGAAGGATATCCACAAAGAGGTTTTACTTTTAAAATTTCACCAAACTTGGTCCAATCAATTTGATTTTATGAGCAATTGTGTATTTTACATCTACATATTATCCATGGTTACCAAAATCATATTTATTTTTTATTTATATCTTCAAAATGGAACATTTTACAATCAAAAAATTTCGTATCATGGGCTGTGACAAATGTATGAGTAACATTTTGTATCCAAAACCTCAAAAAATTGAGAAAAAATGAAAGATTTCGAACATGCCTCTTTGAGAATGGTCCATGACATTTGAATAATTTAAATATATATTCCTGTACGGAACTTCTGGATACACACATGAATGAATTATTGTTGACGCTTTCAGCACTATTCAATTAATAAAACGATTATGATGTTAAAAGTAATTCCACTGAAGAATTTGAAAAAGTGATATAATCTTGACTTTGCACAATCGGGAATGGAATATTAGGGGATAGCTGTTTCATGATTTTTGTATTCTTATCAATTTGAATCGACTTCATAATCCTTCTTATAAACAAGGCATATATAAAGCAAAGCATATAAGTAAGACCAGTACAAATCATGTTTTTGCAATAAAATAATCATTTTGATCAAACAAGTTCTTAAAGTGACTGTGCATTTGTAAGTAAAATGTAGATAAATTCATAAAGATATTGTAAAAATACACGCTTGATGGGTGGATGCAATACAATATAATCTCTGATTTTGCCACTGATAAAATTTGATCTGCTTTTCATAGTTTCAAAACACACTGAGGCAATGTGGTAAGCAGATTAAATTATAGAGATACATAGTCGTAAGTTGTTTTCTTTTCTTTATATAAAATTAATTTTGAAATCGCTGGAATATGATGAGAACTCCAGCATATTCTGCAGTTGATTCATATAGGTTTGAAAACAATGCAAACCACACCTTAATTTGTCTATATATTTGCATTAAATCATTAATTAATTAATAATCACTACATACGCAAATAAGCAATAACGGCAAAAATAGCTTATGCAAAAAAATTCAATTTAAAAAAACCCCACAAAATGCTTAATAAAACCAACCCCATTTCCTTTTTACAAAAACAATTTCATGTACAAAATACACTTATAAACTGCAATCCGCTCTTCGTAATAATACCAGATAACCTATTTACAGTCATTTCTACACTAATCCATAGGGAATAGTCAGCCTGACAAACAACTACTTGTTTCACTTCTTTTTCTTAAAATTTATCATCTTATTATCTTGACAAATTTCATCTGTGTGCCTATTTATCTGTAAATCAATGTGTGCTCATCTTGTTTCATATTTGACATCTGGTTTGGTTTTCCTGCATTCTTTTGCGTGGCTGGACATCTTCAGTTGATCTGACAGTTCGGTATCATCACCTTAGCTCATGCGCCTACATGTATACAGTTTCCAGCAAATATCAACTATCATTGATGAAAAAATGATAAACACTTATGTGGATATGGTTTTGTGCACTATGTAACAGCTCTTGTATTATGGCGTTTTTATAAACTTGGTAAGGGATGGCTATGTTGATATAACCTAAAGAAAAAATTGGTTGTCGTCATGACCATCATAGATCATCATTGTTATCGACCATCATTTTTGTCATCATTGTCGTCATCATCCTTATTTTTACTATGATTATAAATTCAAACTTCTCCTCCCCATCATCGTCGTCATCATCATCATCATCATCATCGTCGTCATCATCTTCAAGGCTACTATTATAAACACAGTAAAATGTCTTGAAATTCTGAAAGCTTTTTGAAATCTCAAGTCAAGTTTTTATGTAAGCTTACAGTTCATAAAGCAAATATCATACTTGTATGCCCAAGTAGGGCATGCAATCATTTTCTTCCCAATCAATTTCATGCTTACAGTAATATCACTCTTATTTATATATCTCTTTTTCGGACGTGTAATTTCACACTTCTTGACACTCACTCTGATTCATAGAGTCATAAGAGCATGAATTTATCGATGGCCTTGCACGCTACAAAAACATAAAACCCACCTGTCTCGGTTAAGCTTCCATACCGTCAAATGTCAAAATATGAATTTTTTGCCGTTTCTTTGATAGCAATCAGAAGACATTGATGATGCTGATAGAGCAGGGATAGAGTTTCATCATCCGGCTTTGTTCATGACAACAAGAATATGATTTCAATGCATCAGCACGACTCTCCATCTTACGAGTCGAAGATTAAACACAAAAAATATTCTTAATCTGATCAAAGAACTTATAATATCTATATGGATGTGTCATTGTATAGCGACTGTTACATCTCGGTACACCTATTCATTTTACTCAAGTTGAAGATTAAACAGTGTTTAATTATCAAAAGAAAACTATAGTCATTTTTTCATATTAGTCATAAGGTGTGGCAAAGCTAGGCTTTCAAGTCAGACTGTAGGAGCTACAGTCAGGAATGGTTTGAATACTTGAATCCATAATTCTGTGAGTCAATCCTAACTGATTGTCATTTTTCTTCATTGTTTTTTATTTCTAGCCTTTATGTTCCGAAAAACTGTTGTAAAAAGTATATTTTCACCTGAATTTGAACCTAAGGACTAAGCATCCAAATCTCACTTGCAACAATGGCAGAAATGTTGTAACCAATGTCTATGACATATTTGAACAGTCACAAATACAACTAAAAAGCACAATTATTATATATCAAAAGGTTAATACAATTCTACCAACCAATAGGAACATTCATTTGCTATCTTTATGCTTTAAGTTTGCAAACTTTGCATAGAGAAATTAATCAATTCTACTTTAAATTAGAACTTTCCATTTTGCATATATACAGGATGTGCCAGAAACAGCTGGATTCACATTCAATGCCTGATTTTATCATTCTATACAAATCTTTGAGATATGCTTTTCAGTCAGGCACAATTTGTAATTAAAACACTTTAATTAGCTTTTTAAATCATAAAGAAATCTCAAACCAATCTAAAGTTTCCATCCTTTTAGGAGATTGTGTGTTTTTAATTTCTATCCACGATATCAGTAGATACACAAAGAAGTACGATCACATTATTTGCATCTAAAGATGTTTATTTTTTTAATGCAAATTAGGGGACAGCTCGCTAGTCAGAAAGCTCACTAGTTTCGACAGCTCTCTAATCCAAAAGCTTGCTAGTCCGAATTGTAATTTAGGCTCGCTAGTCCGAAAAATAAAAAAGGCTCAGCTAGTCTGAATTTCAAAAACAGCTCGCTAGTCCGACTTTTAAATTCGGACTGGCGAGTCGTTTTTAAAATTCGGAATAGTGAGCTGTTTTTGAAATTCGGACTGACAAGCCTATTTTCATATTCGGACTAGCGAACCTTTGGACTAGCGAGCTGTTTTTTTTTGACTAGCGAGCCTTTTTCAAGGTTATATTTGCCCCATTGAATAACGTTTCGGACTAGCAAGCCTTTGGACTAGCAGTCGTCGAACTGGCGAGCAGACCCAGAAAATTATGGTGTTTTGAAACCATCTATGTGTTAATCTGCTTATACATGACATGATGCAGCACCATTACCTTTTACTTTTAATACAAGATTATCAATTAAGGCAGGTTTTGGGAAAATGTTACCTAGGTCAAGAGATTTGGTTTTTACGTTGGCTGGAGAAAGAAATCCTGATTGAAGCCTAATTTGAAATTTGGTCAAGTGCTTGGCAGAGCTGTTAATTTGTTCTTTCTACAGTTTACTTATGAGAAGCACAGACTCATGGCAAAAGTTTCTTGGAAACCACACAGCGTCAACATTTTTCCCGCCAAAATTACAATGACCATGTTCCCGAAGAAATTTTTGCATTAAATTTTGCTCAAATTTGCACATTGCAAGTACAATTACATTGCCAAAATAAAATTACAAATTTGAACAGCGCCCTCAAAAAATCACTTTATGCTAATTAGCACGAAAATGACTAAATCGATTTGAATTTTAAACGACTGGATTGATTTGAATATTTTTGCCACTGAGGGACCCGCTGCGTTAAGTTTGACAATTACATGGAGTGCTGATGTAAAATATTTTTGCGTTTTCGCGCCTGTTGTAGGGCCCCTAGGACCCCCCCCCCTTGGTCACTTAAGTTAAAGACTCAAGCAAACACTGATCCAGTGAGAAGAGCATTAGAAAACAGTCATAGATTAATAAATTGCTGCATATTTGTTTCAATAATACAATAGGCCCTATTACTATTTTGTGTATATACTGAGTTTCTAAAAAAAGAAATGAAAAACACAGATTTTACTAAAATGAAGATAACTTCGAGATTGGTCAAAGATTAGAATACAATGGATAAACAAGGCAATAAAAGTGAATCAAGTTCTTTCTGACACACCTTGTACAATAACTTTTCTGTAACAGGTGCTTCAAAGATTCTCTTCTAGAAAACATTGAATGTGTCAATCGTTATATAGGTTCAATGATTCTTCCTTTCAAAATATAACAAGTTAGAATTATGTCAGATAGTATATATCATCAGTAAACAAGTTGTCATATTTATCTATTCCGCCTACTAGGCCACCATGAACGATAAATTTATCATGCATATTTCATCATCTTTAACCTAGATATAAGTTTCTCTTAATTCTGTCTCCTATCATGTCCCACTAATCCCGACCTATCCAACCGGGGATTACATTTTAACCTTGCGTTCCATTTCATTGTTTTATCTGGGCCATATTTATATGACAAAAAACAAACAATTATGGGGAAAAAGGTGACGAATCAATTTGCAAGTTTATGAAAATTTTGTCAAACATTCATAAGGATATCATCTCGACTGATCTATGACCGACAGTGTAAATACATCGCATCTTGTCAAATTTCACACATGAAACATAGCTTTTGGTATTTATCATATATGAATACGAAATGGCAATATCTAAGCTATGAAACTCAAAACGGAAGATTGATTTCAATAACTCAACAAGCCAAATCTGTTAAGGATGCTAAAAATCCTGGATCAACATACACATTTCAATATTTGTAACGAGTACGTTTTTGACCTGTATTAGAAATGTGTCGGATGCAAATACCCATGAAAGTGTAAGCTTAACTTATGCATAGTCAAATATTAAACTTTAATCCTCGGAAAGAATATGCATTTTCTTGCTTGGGATTGTTTACAACAAAAGTGATTTGTTTAAACTATAACACACTTCTTGAAACAATTATTGCCAAATTTGATGCATATTGCAAATTGAGAGGAATTGCATAAGTTTCCAGTTGTATTATCAATGCAGTGTTTTAATAAATATTGCACAAGGAATACAATTTTACAAAAATTAAAGACTTGCATAAATTTGTTTCAGAACAGCACCATGCACCGAGAATGAAATTTGCTTGAAAAAATCATCCATTCAATTTCGCTGTTTTGGTTGAACATTTTACATTTTTAGTTTCGTTTAATCAGAAATACTGGTGGATAGCTTTAAAATTTCGGAAAAAATACACCAAAATGTATTACTATTTCAATTAGTGTTACAATTTTTTCTTGAAAACTGAAATCTTTTGTTTAAGTTCCATGAAATCTCTTTTGTAAAGAGAAAAATCCTTTTATAAATGTTAGTCCCTTTAATAAACTATTCAACATGGAATTGACATAATGAACTATCAAAAATAGTACTTTCTGTGTTAAGGAACCAATTAAGTTCAATGCAAAATAAATCTGACAAACAAATGTACAATTGTTTCCCTTATTTTTTTCCTTTGATTTTTTCACCTGCGCTATTCGCTGATGAACACTCTAATAAA
Source organism: Ophiothrix spiculata (assembly GCA_000969725.1). Lineage (NCBI taxonomy): Eukaryota > Metazoa > Echinodermata > Ophiuroidea > Amphilepidida > Ophiotrichidae > Ophiothrix > Ophiothrix spiculata. Next base: position 58,711 of record JXSR01S007036.1, on the reverse strand, counting down.
AGCTTACAAAAATGTGGTATCAGTTGAAACTTGACATGAAAATCATTAAAATTGTCACAAAGATCATCTTACTACTTTAAAGAAGAACATACAAAAGACACATGTTTTGTTTTATTATCTTGGTAAAATGTCACTTTCAATCATCTGATCAACCATAAAATTATCAATGTTGATTATTTTAACAACAAAAATGTGTTATTACCACAGTAAAAATAACCCCTGTCATATAATGGATTAGTCCCTATTGTCACTGCTAAGCCAATAGTTTCAGTCTGATACTTATTTATCTATTGTTCTGAAAGTTTTGGACTGTTCCATAACGATTAATATACATGGATGGGGGGAAAGTTATTTGACTGTAAACAAAGAAATATGAATAGTGAAC
>JXSR01S007036.1:39062-50404 GCA_000969725.1 Ophiothrix spiculata | reverse complement strand
AAGGTTTTGGTATGAAAATTTTACTAATATTTTACTGATTAGCCGTGTGAATCATTTCCATCGTCGTCCGTCGTTGTCGTCATCGTCATCATCATCATCATCATCATCATCATCATCATCATCATCATCCAACATCATCATCACTATCACTCCAACTTTTTTCAATATTTCAATAAAAGGTTTTGGTATGAAAATTTTACTAATATTTTACTGATTAGCCGTGTGAATCTTTTCCAGCTGAGACATATTCCATTTTCCATTTTTGAGTAACAAGAATTAAATTGGAATGATGCTTAATATATAACTTTAAAATAATTTTAAAAATTGGACTATGCTCCCTTAACATGGATGAACTCCTGTATGATGCGTCCTTGTTTTAGAAATGAGGTCTGCAATTATGACCAAGTTTTATTATCCTGATGGACTTAAATTGGTAAAACCCGAGATTATATCTCTAGCACTATGACTTTCATCACCAATCTCTTTTTTCAAAAAAACTGAAAAGCTATATAGCTAGCATTACAATTTGCATAGCATTGCAAGAAAGGAGTGGAAAAAAATCAAAGCCTGGAGCCACGTCAAGAATGATTTACCATGTACTCTGTCAAAACGTCAACTTTTCAAAGGATTTGAAAATAGTCAAACAGCGGCAAATTTGGCTTTTTCCCCTCTATGAAATGGCAAGCCTGTTAACGTGGTCTTGCGATTTAGCTAATGCATTGTTTTTGACACTCGCTATTATACTGCTCCACATTCTACAAGAATGTCAGAATTGCCGTCCGCTTTCATTTCGCGAAATGCAACATCATTTTCATTTTTCGTCCTGATTTTTTGTTCTCTCCTAAGGCGACCATCTTTCACCTATTAACACCCCTAGCAGCTGTTTGATAAAGCCCCTTTAAATGTCTCCAAACTGAAAATATTACGATCAAACAATGTTAACGCTATTATAAAAGCGGTTCAGGCATGCTAATCAGTTTGATTTACTCAAGACAGCTCACATTTTTCTCTTGTTATATTCATGGGATAGTTTTATAAAGAGAGGGTTAAACATGGGTCATCTAAGACATTTTTTGTGAATAAGCTTAAAATAATGAATCTGCTTTTGTTCTCTGGGCATTGCCCTTAGTCTACATCAAAACCAAATAGTTCAGAAATTCATCATGATTATTGTTATTATGAGCAAATCCATACAGGGTCATAATGCATAAAGTATTTTTGTAAAGGCGCAACACGTTCCCTCTTAAAGTATTTTCTTAAATCCTGACTTCAAGTTCGACGTAAGTGATTACGCGACTGCGTAGCTATTTCTTTTCTTCTCACGCTGGATAACAATAGCTTTCATTGTTATTCACCAAAGTCATTGACACCTTTATGTACATTGTTAACAGGTTCAATGAAAACATATACACTTTTCAATTCAATTTTTTGATATTATAAGGCAAACAATGGTAATGAAAGCGTATTTGATGATATTATGTGATAGTGATTCTTGCGGATAAAAAATGAGTTGGTTGAGATTTGGTGTCGGAGATCTGATTAAAATATTGAAAGGACACAACTTGTGGGTGCAATGACCAAGCCAAGGACATTCTTGTAGTAAAAGTGGCACAGACATAAGACAAATATAGAATTATATAGCTAGTAAATGCACAAAGGAGGTGGATGGGGTATGGCCCCCGAAAAGGATCCGACTCTTCACCCCCATTACATCCTAGTCAAATCTCAAATAAGACACACAAAAATGGGTGTTTTTTTTTCAGACCAAAATTGAAATTCTTGCCCCCAGAGATCCCTTTCTATTTAATCAACACCCCCCCTCCCCCCCAATAAAAAAAAAAATGGCTCTGTTACTGCATATCAGTTTGGCGGAACTCACAACTCGGATACGTATCCGAATTCGGATACCCACGTACATTTCGTATCAAAATTGTGATACCCGTATCAGAATAAGGATATGGAGGGGTATTCGAATTCTGATACGCCTGTCGTGGCGCAGGAAACAAATCGATAGCGCAAGCTGGCAAGTACATGTAGAACATCTTTCTTGCATTTATGAAAAAGATATCTGTGGAAATGTCATTTCCATCTGTGCAATTCCAGCGGGACAGCCTCCTGATAGCTCCTTATCACAGAAGGCAAAATAACTTGGCCAATACTTTCTTAGAATTTAGATGACAAATGATGATAATGTTGTTGACTTTTATACATGCCGGTATGGTGCGCGGCGAAGCTGAATATTCATTTCAGCTGATATCCCGTTTCAGCTGTTTTAAATCCAAATTCAGATACGGGTATCAGAATTTTGATACGGAGTATCTAAATTTGGATATGTATCCGAATTGATATAATTACTTAAAACCAAATTCTAGATCAATATATTATTAATGGACTTAAGTCAGCAGTCAAAATTGCTGTTTCGCTCCTGTCATGCAGAAGGTTCCAAGTTCGAGTCCTGTTATCACTAGAGTTGAGTGTGCTTCTCTATGAGAAGTAACAAATAACTGATGCCTAATTCACATTTTTCTGGTATTAGGACTCAATGCTAAGAAGGTTGGGTAGGGGAGTATGCTGAGGAAGCAGCAAAGTTGCTCAAAATATTAAAAAACTGCCCCACAGCTTAAAAGGTATTTTAACCCATAATCAGATTAAACATTTTAACAGAAAAGTCTGCTCGTATATATGTTTCAAGTCATGTGACCAAGTCATGTGACAACTTCACCCCACCATCAGTCTAGACAAACATCAGTAACCAATAACATTATTCTTGGTTTACCGAGATATTGTAATTACCGATGACGCAAGTGGAACTGGCCCTCTTAATACAACCTGATTTTATCTGTGTTAATAATACCGAACATTTCATTAAAACATAATAACATTTACCCTTTAAATAAAACGTCTTCTCCTCAAAATTGTCATTTCTGATTAATGAACATTGGCAGTGGCCATACCATATAGCTCAAGTCTGGTTTAGTTTGATCAAGATGTTAGCCAGTGGTCAGATTTTATCGCACAAATATTGACGGAATGGTCAGACGGAGATGAGGACGCAAGTGAGAAAGGTTAAAATGTTTGATTGAAACTTAATTCAATCAAAATTTAAAGGATTAGTCATGAGGGGATACTCAAATATGAAAGTGACGTACCTGCTCCTACCGGCTTTCGAAATGTAGGGGCAACAGGTGAGAAATACATTGAAAAATAGGGGGTCATTCGGTGTAGAGCGTCAAAAAACTGGGTCATTCCGAGCGATTTGTTGGCAAGAGTGAAAAACAGGGTCATTCGGTGTCAGTTTTCGAAAAACTGACATTTACTAAATCGCTGATCTTCGAAATTTTCAAAAAAAATTTCAATGACTCTTTAAATTGATCGAAAAAAAGGGGGTTATTTGGTGAAGGTTCTCGAAAAATCAGGGCAATTGATGAGAGTCACCACAAAAAAGAGGATTATAAGGTTGACTTTTAAAATAATAGGGGGTCATTGGGTGACAGCTCAATGAAAAGGGGGGTCATTGGGCGAGAGCGGAGCACAAAAAAAGGGTCTATCGACAGGAGCATGATGTGTGCCAATATATGGGAGTGCCCCCCCCGGGGTATGATGTTAAGCAAAGACTTGATTTTTTCACATACACATATTGATGGAGCGGTCAGACATGGATAAGGAAATAAGAGAAAAAGGCTTAAATATTTGATTTAAACTGAATTCAATCAAAATTTGAATGATTGGTTCCTTTTATAAGTTTCAAATCAAAGTACTAATTGCCTTAGGACAAATACATATAACTAATGTGTATAATAAATTTACCTTTGACTTCATTGTTTCTTAAAAAGTGAAAGAAACAATTTAATAGAAATAATAGGTCAAAGAACAATAATAATTACTTAAAGGCAATCAAAATTATACGATTTTAAACTGAGGTTTGGTGAGTTCATTGCTCTAATTAAATAGAAACACAAATTTTCAATGGTTTCTTTTGAAACAATAAATTTTCTGATATTAAGTGTTAACATTTTTTTTTTTGTGTGTGTATACAAAATACATGTCTCAATATACGAGAAAGTACAATTGGGAAATTGGCTTTCCTATTCATGGTAAAAAATACAATCAATAAATCATAGTACATTAACACTCTCTGATAGAGTAAGAAGATTGGCGACCGATACTAAATTGTAATCCTTCGCTTAAAACAAAAAATATAGCCTAGCATCTTCTCTATCAAACAAAAACCATACTAACTCTTTAAGACAATAACCTCTTTTCAAGATGTTAAATTTCAATAATGTCATCTCCAATCAACAAATCTTAAAACACACTTATCACTGCAAGGAAGATTTCTAAACCAATTTATTTTCATCAATCAATGCAGAAAATCAACTAGCCAGTGCCTTAAAAGCTTTTTTCTTTTTTCAATATAACCCATAGGGTTAACTTCGAGAAAAAGGGAAAAACATCATCAACCATTACATTTTGCTTTACTCCCGGGCATTTCTTGTTACTTTGCAAGAGATGTATAATTGGTTATAAGCTTATAGGGCCAAAAATGACTGAACTTCAAATGCATTTTAAATATACTGAAGAAGTATTTCTGAATTTGATGTATTGGTAGATTCATCGGATAGAATACCACCGTTTTAGAAACCACAATTAATTGGATTGTCGAGACTCTTAATTGATAAATGAGAATGGGATAGATTATGAAATTTGCATATGCATTTGAAAACAAACAAAAGAGCAAAGTTAAAGAACAAGTAATTAGCATAAAGTAGGATAATGGGTTTTGAAGGGATAAAGAATGAAAAAAGGAAGAAAGAAAATTATGGATAGAGAGTGAATGGTATATGACGGATTAGAGGAATTCAAGATTGTGGACACTTTGAAGTAGGGGAACGGATGGATGCCTTGGGCCAGTTTGAATCTCCAGGAATATTGTGGACATTTTGGAGTAGGGGAAATGGAGCCTTTGGCCAATTTGGAATTTATCAATTAATCTCCCTAGAAGGTTGATGTTTGGAGGTGGAACCTTCCAACTTAAAGGAGCTTGGTTCGATTGCTCTGATTTTTCCAAGGATTATTAAGATCTTTGTACTTAAATATTGCTAATATTTTCATATTTTTGGTACCAGTCATCACTAACATTGTAAATCTATAAAACGGGACATTTCCAAACACATTTAAAAATGCCCTTGTATCCCTGCTGCTAAAGAAACCGTCCTTGGATGTTGACAATTTGAAAAATTTCTGTCCTGTTTCCAATCTGCGTTTCATCTCTAAGATTGTTGGAAAGGTCATCGCAAACTGCCTTACCGAACATTTAACATCAAATAATCTATATAAACAACATCAATCTGCTTACAGGAAATACCATGGCACGGAGACTGCTCTTCTGAAAGTTCATAATGATATTTTGCGAGAACTAAATGGTAAACGTGGGGTTTTCCTGATTCTTCTGGACCTCTCAGCTGCCTTATATTGGAAATATAAGTGAAAATGTACCTATTCATGGAAACTATAAATCAAATACACGGCAAGTATACAGATCAAAATAAATAAGTCCCCCCTAAAGAATATTGATTTTCATAGAAATCATTTGGGACCTTTTAATTTTTTTCCAAGCTGTAAAATGTAGGCTGGAATGATACAAATTCAGTGTGCAATGCAGTTTCAAACAACACGTAACATTTTTCTTGAAAAGTCATCATTTATGAAATTTCTTGGTGAATAGAAAGTTGTAATTTTTCTGTATATGAATATGAAAAAATCTCAAATTTTTAAATGTACGGAACACTGCTTCGTAGTAAACATTATTTAAATGTTTATTACCTCTGTGAATGAAAAGGTAAGGGACTTGTTCACGGTTGAATGAATATCAGGTAAGTGTAAATGAAAATTTTAGAACGTCTTTAGGCCTAATTGCTGTAGAAATCGCAGTTATCGATGGTTGCTTAAACCACTTTTAAGGATCTGTGCTTAAACGAAGCAAAAGGATATGCTATATAAGTAGATTTCCATTTCCTCAAAATCAAGTCAAGAAAGCATTGAAACATTAATTTCTGTGTCCAATTCAACATCTTTTAAAGGTAAAATTAATTGAGAAAACAATCTAAGCACATTTAAGAGCAGAGTCCTCTGGAAGATGTCACTTTCAATTTACGTTCATTCAACCATAAACCTGTAAGTTATGTTCATTCAACCATTAATGATCAAGCACCGTCCTTTTTATCCTCACAAGTGCTTACCATTTGAATAATGATTGCTCTTGATTTTTTTCTTACAATTAAAATTTCATCAATTTTTATATTTCAATACAAAAAACTGCAACATTTGATTCGTCATGAAATTTCAAAAATGGGAACATTTTAAGAAGAAGGTTAAGTGTTATGTAAAACTTTAGTGCACGTTGAATTTGTATCATTCTAGCCTTCATTTTACAATTTGAAATAAATTACAGGGCCTAACTGTTTTCCAGAAAAATCAATATTCCTTAGGGGGGACTTTTTTTATTTTGAACTGTTTATAAGGAGCTCTGAAATACAAAATTGCTTATAAAATCAAAGCGATTTGACAAATTCAACTGAAATCTGAATCGGAAACTTCTTAGTTTTATATGAAACCAGAAAACTACATTTTGAAAGATTAGACCAAAGCATGCTCATTTTTCAAACAAACACAAAACTTTTAACATATGTATCTATTGCCTACATGCCTTGAGTCTGGTTTTGCTCAATTTTCTTATTTTATCTTATTTAATTTTTTTTATTATAGAATAAAATAGCAAGACATCATGTGAGATAATAGTATGAAACATGAGACCTGTGCATATGGTCTTCTGGACACCTTTTTCTCCACCTGTTTACAGTCTTGGAATCTAAATTTATCTCTACAAGACCTATTCTAAAATTAATAGCTTCAATTATAAACCACACCTCTCTTAAAGGCATAGTATAAGATGTTCTTCCGATGTGAGTTTTACAAAAACTGTTCCAAGTTGTTAAAGGGGCAATTCATGATCCACTTTTCACCCTAGCTCAAGGTCACCTCTATCAAAATTGAGTATTTTAGCCTATAAGAATCATCAACTGGTATATGTTATGAGCCCCAAACCATTCTTTCATATGTGCTTGCATTTTTGAGAAATTTTATAATTATTGTTGGGACCAGTGTTTTGAGCTTGCGCTAATTCGAGCAAGTTTGACAAAGTTTCAGAGGTGCTTGCGCCAAAATCATTAGCTGTGGCTGAAAATTGGCTCAATAAAGCTAGAAAATATCTTTCTCACACGTTTTCAGAAAATCGTTGTGCCAATTTGCACCACTCCTGCGCCAATGGCGCGCCATACAACCTTAGCGGAAAACACTGGTCGGGACCCCGACAGTTATTACAACACAGTAGCCTATTGGGATTTTCAAAATGCTGTAAAGCTTGTAACTTAGAAACGAATGGTCGGAATCAAGTGAAATTTTCAGTATATATTTAAAATGTACTCTTCCTCTTATTTAGCTAGAAAATAGGTGAGGTTTTTGTCACATCAAAATCATGAATTGCGCCTTTAATTTGTATTTTAATATCTGGTTTTGAATGATTTTGACAGGGTAGGCTTTTGATGTCATTTTATTACAAAAACATCACATTTAGTTAGACGGAATGCAATTGATTCAAGTTAAGTCTTCACAGGGGATATTCCAATACAAAAAAATCACAAAATGACATTTATGCCAATATTAAATGTCTGACATATTTAGGACAAGAATTTGTCAAAAATTTAGGACACTTAAATCAGTAAAAGTTGTACTATGTGTTTAAGCAATCCACTAGCTCATTAGCAAAATCCATGTTTTACATATAGCTGTGTCCTGTTATATATGTCCCTACTAATTTAACACAATCAAGATTTAGTCATATTTTCTTTCATCTCCTGTCTAAATTAATTAGTTCCTGCCCTAATTAAAATACTTATCTCTCGTGGGACCCTCATAGGATATAGTCCATACTGACCATTGCCTATTAATTTTTAATTACAGAAATTAATTATTGGTTCTAACGAGTATCTACAAATGATAATGGAAATCATGTGAGGTGGAATTTATTTTCATTTCATTTACCGTTTTCATTATCGACATCTGTAATGGTACATTTGTAGAGGTACATAATTTATTAAGACACATCTGCCAATCAAAGTTTACTACTACCAAAGATTAGTTGCAATCTTTGCTACTACCTGGTAATGTATAGCAGAGAGCCGATACACACACAGGTCGGAGAGTGCAGCAATCTGTCAAGTTATTGGGTCAAATTTTGTTGTAAGAAATACAGAATAGCCTCACAAAATAAAATTCTATTTATTTACTTTTCTCAAAGTTTTAATCAAATTTTCACTATCTTTGGTAGTCAAATGCTATTTTCTAACAAACCAAGTGAAAGTAAAGCTTTTGCAGAAATAAAGTCTCAAAGTTGTTCCAATTTGCCTTAAAAAAACATGTTTGAAAGTATTAAATTCAAAGCGACCATCGCAATAGGGATTTGCGTACATCAAGACTACAACAGCATAATAGATGGGTTAATACTTTTTTAATTGAATATGTACACTGATAAATGACATTTTGTACATTTTCATTATAAAGAGTCTCTTTAATATCAAAATGCAAATAAATAAAATGAAATAAATACACACATTCTCACATATAATTGCAAGCCTATCTTGCACTTTTATCAAAATACAGAGTTTTCCCAAACATACATTATTTCATAATTAGATGTAATTTTTGACACTAAAATGAATGAATCTTTCTATTTATATCATTTATTGAAGGTAATACAAACATTGTTTTAGCACCTTACCTAAAATTGCCATATTTGCTATATAAAATCACACGGCATTATAAAACAATAAAATTAATCAATAAAAAATGTCATAATTTTCTTCTCACCTTGAAGGCGTGAGAATTATGTCCAACTTAAAAATATGGTGGACGTTTTGAGTTCCTATACATCTGTAGCTTCTTATGAAGACTCATTCATGGAATATAAAACTGAAGCAATGATCTAGCTATGACTGCTATGTAAACTGTGTTGAATTCTACACCTGGGAACATGTTACAATCCACATAATACACAACCACAGCAAACACGTTGCAGAAAATCAGCCTAACTTTACAACAGTTATGCCCTTAAAGTCACTAACCCTGATTTGCTAATCCTATTTTTTTGTGTGCATGATTTATACCAAGTTAAAGGGACTAGCCTAGATTCCAATGAAAATTAAAAACTTACTAAAATTAAGAAAAAGTACAACAAAACCTCCACAGAGAAGAAAATGCTGATATTCAGAGAAATTTATCAACATTTCATTCTATGACCATTGTGTGACTATGTCCAATGTTTTCTAAATTCCAAATTTGTATCTCGGATGAATCTAATAATTGAATTTTAAAGATCATCAAAGCTACTGAAGAAAATAATTTCTTTGATCATCACAGGTGTAAGATTTTTATACGATTTGAAACTAGAAACACTACTTTCAAATCATTTTTGATTGATTTGAATTCGCTGTCAAAGTGAGACATCAAAATCAATAGTTGCCAAGTGACTGATTCACGCTTATTGCAATTTGAACCACGATCAAAATGATCACAACACATACACCAAAAAAATACAATTGCCAACTTTTGGAGATGTGATTCAATTGACCATTTTATCATCAAATTTTTCTATGTCAAGCGATGAAATATGTTTTTAGCATTTTACCTGTTATCTGTTCTTTTGATTTCTGTTGGTAGGAAATATTAAAAAAGAAAAATCAACATTTTGACTATTTGGCTTTCCATCTTATTAGTTTGTTGTCTTTTATAGAATTAATGATATTTGCTTGAAGTATGTCACCCTATTAATTTACATCAGAAGGCCCTCTAGATCAAACACAATTGCCAGTATTAATAAGATGTCATACATAGGCTCACATGGAGGTAGGGTATCGCAAAATTTAGCACCACAGAGCCAACCTCACAGGGACAACGTGAGAACAAAATTTTAGCACGACGGGGACACGTTTTACGTTCATCATGTTCATGGTCCTGTCATGCTAATTTCCCCGGTGTCTCCACTGGCATGCTAGTTTGTTTCATTCAGTACAGTAGGCCTACTGATGTCATTACTCGGGGGTTCCCGTCATAACCTTTTATTTTTTATGTTATGTCCCCATTGTACTAGATTTGTCAAAACTTTTGGTGTCGACCTAGCCCGAGTTAGCAACAGACTTCAAATTTTTTATCGTATTTTTTAGGTAAATTTCGCTGCGCGGAGGCTAGGGGACCAGCTAGTGTCGACCCCACTGTGCTAAGTTTGTTTCAGCCTGATTTAGTCCACAATGGTGTGTCCCCATCATGCTAATTAGGTCTATATTATTAGTGTGTCCCCATCATGCTAATTTATATATTAGTGTCCCCATCATGCTAATTTATATATTAGTGTCCCCATCATGCTAATTTATATATTGGTGTGTCCCCGTCATTTTAATTTATATATTGGTGTGTCCCCGTCATGCTAATTTATATATTAGTGTCCCCATCATGCTAATTTATATATAAGTGTGTCCCCATCATGCTTATTTAATTAAGTAGTACTAGTCTATGTTAGACACACTAATGTATAAGTAGCATGATGGGGACACACCAATATATAAATTGGGGGACACTAATATATAAATTAGCATGATGGGGACACACTAATGTAATTAGCATGATGGGGACACACTAATGTAGTTAGCATGATGGGGACACTCTAATATATTAATCAGCATGATGGGGACACACCAATATATAGGCCTAATTAGCATGATGGGGACACACTTATGTAAACTAATATATAAATTAGCATGATGGGGACACACTAATGTAGTTAGCATGATGGGGACACACCAATATATATATAGGCCTAAGGCATGATGGGGAGTCTGGGGACATACTAATGTAATTAGCATGATGGGGACACACTTATATATAAATTAGCATGATGGGGACACACTAATATAATTTGCAAGATTTTGGGGAGAGTTTGAACGAATGATGTGTATATATAGGCCTGCTGAGATCTATGAAAATTAACAGTGACCTTTATGTTATAAAAACATGGCAACATCATTGATTGAAACTGTTTTTTTTTTTTTTTTTTAAATATTAAACCGCAACATAATAAAGAAACTCCCTAACCCCCACCCCTTCTCTTTTAGGCAAAAGACTGCACTTCGATGTTTACAAAGTATCGCATCGATAGTTGGGACGACATCGAATTCGAATATCGTGTCCCCATGATGCTAAATTCTAAGAACCACGGTGACCGTGTGAGGTTG
>JXSR01S007036.1:0-29202 GCA_000969725.1 Ophiothrix spiculata | reverse complement strand
AAATGTGCATCAATATTTACTTCAATGCTATCTACTGAAGATAACAAATGTAATTATTTCTTATACCTGAAAAGGTGGGTAGCCCATTTGCATCCTAAATCTAATTGGAGATTTGAAAAATACAAGAAAGTTTAATTTTTCCCATAACCTTGATAAATATCATATAGTTTTCTATGTGTCATATTTTGTTTGTAATAACTAGTTAAACTTAAGAGATGCAATATGGCACGCTACAGCAAACAAAGCCTACACAAGTTTTTCAAGTTCACAGCAAAACACCTTAAAGTTAACACTCATGTGGGTATTGTTTGCTGTGGCACGCCAGTTTAACCAGAGCTTGATCAACTACTATTTCTATATGTGACTTATGCATAATGTACACTTCATTCAAATGTAGAAATAAGCATTATTGTAAATTTGTGACAAATTTGGGTTATCTTCCTTTAAGGCTGCGATCACATAGAACTATACTATACGCTATACGGGCACGTTTGTCCAATCTATAGGACCTTTTTTTTTTTCAAGATCATATCCACAATGTAAATCCATAATCATTAGAATTTAGAGCTAGCCAGCGTACTGATCTCACCCTGGAAAACGATATTTTCTTTTCTAGAGTGAGATCAGGGGGCTTTTTGAAATGGCTTCATGTAATATAAACAGTACAGAGATGATTGATTTATATCGTGGATAGTAATAGTATCACAGAAAAAAAGGTCCTATAGATTGGAAAAACGTGCCCGTATAGTGCCGTATAGTGTATAGTATAGTTCTATGTGATCGCAGCCTAACTTACATATCGCATCGACCGTACAAAAAGAGCAAAAAGTAAAATCTCTGTAATTTTACAAACTTCATTGTTGTTCATGAAACTGTTCAGTGTCAACGCAATCTTCTAAGTGACCTTGAACATATCACTCTACACAACAGGTTTGCAGATAAATATAAAACTCAAATGTAGCATATAATCGATAAGATTTTGATTTGATTTGCTTTCTTCCCTATCAGATGCGAGCGAGTCAATTGAATTTTGTGATTTTTCCCAATGCAAATCATGTATGCATTGTGTGACTGGAATGGATTGTTGTATGACAAATGTATTTTGTACTTTTAGTTCTTTTATTTACAATAAATATTAGATTTCTGGGAGGAAGATTACTTCAAAAAAATTGTATGGATATGTGTCAGCTATAAAATATGACCATCTCTATACCTATTTTTGGCTCCAACAACCACCCATCAGTATACAAATTTTGATAGAAAAGCACCCAATTTTACTTACACTTGGTGCTTTTTGATTAAGTTTCCCAAAAAACACCCAATTGAAATAAAATTGGCACCTCCATCTGTGATGAAAACTACCCAATCACTATACCAAAATCAATGTCCTTACAACTGGTCATCGCATCACAATATCATATTCTTGCCCTCCCATCCCGAGAAAATGATGTTTTACATTGCCAACCTATAAACCGTTCAAAAGAGAGAAAGGATGCCTTGCGGGCAAAACTTGATCCTTCTATATATCAAGTAATTGTCATTTCATAATCTTTGCACCTTGCTCTAAGTATTGATTTGAATACATAGGATAGGCATGGACTTTTAAATGTATAAAATGATATCAATCATCCACAGTTGAATGCCATAAATGTACAAAATACTTCACCAGTTTCAAGCTCCTTCTCTGTAAATCAGTCTTTCCAATTTTAATAAGCTTCCACATAGAACTTCATTGTTCCTGCTGGTCATCATATCTAATACTCGCCCAATCTCATCTCCCATTAATGATTTCTAACCCAATCCGCCACTCTTAACCTTACATCTAACCATTGCCAACCTATAAAATCTTTCAAAAGACAGGCAATGCCTTGCGGGCAAAACCTGATACTTATTCATATCATCAAGTAATACCCATTTTCATAATCTTTGTACCTTACTTGGTCTAAGTATTGATATATATTAGATAGATAGCTGTGGATTTTCAAATGTATTAAATATATCAAAACCTGACCATTACAAAGCTTTAAAAAAAAAAGGTTTTGAAACATTTGACCATTTGAAACCCCTTTCCGAAGGTCAGTTATTCAATTTTTCAATAAGCTTCAACAAATGTATTCATTGTTACTGCTGGTCATCTTAGCATCATCTTGCCATCCCATCCCCATAAATAATTTCTAAATCCATCCTCCCTTCTAACCTAACATCCAGACATTATCAACCTATAAACCTTTCAAAAGACAGACAAGATGTGATGCCTTACAGGCAAAACTTGATCCTTATTCATATCAAGTACAGACAATTTCATAATCCTTGCACCTTGCTCTAAGCATTGATATACACTCCGCATCATAAGTTCCTACCCATGATTTCGACACGCCTGCAGATGAATTAAACTTTTTTCTGATAATGTTTGGCACACCAACCAAGTCTCATCGATTTGTAGCCACAATGTATCAAGTTATTTAACATGCGATACCGATTTGCAAAGAACGGATGATTTAAAAATGTACCTCTGAATTCAATAGTTGTAAATTGATCAATTACACGCAGAGAACCAATCAGTACCAAATGAGTACAGGGCCAGTGTAAATAGGTATCCAACAGATCAATAATGCTATCGTGTACCATCACAATGAATTGAATAGCCCGCGCTATGGAGCAAATCCTTCTATTATTGATCCCGGCTACTCACGATGTGCAGTCATGTGCAGCCTCAGTGTGTCGTTCAGGAATTAGCAAGAATTGAGTTCAGAGGTATTTTTTTATATCATCCGTTCTTTGCAAATTGGTGTCGCTGGTTGGAGAATTTGATACATTCCGACTTCAAATCGATGAGACTCTGTTAGTGTGCCAAATATTATACGAAAAACATTAATTTAATTCATCTGCAGGCATATAGAAATCATGGGTAAGAACTTATGGCAGGGAGTTTATATATTGGATAGATAGCTGAGGACTTTAAAAGAGCATTATAAATGATATCATATATCAAGAGTGAAATGCCATTTATATATCAATACTTGACCATTTCAAAGCTTCTTTCATAACCAGTGGCATCAAATCTTTTTTTTTTTTTTCAATTTTTAATGAATTTTCACAAAGCACTACATTGTATTTACTGGTCAGTGGTCCATCTGCATTAATGATTTCTAACCCAATCCTCACTCCTAACCTTACATCCAAACATTACCAACCTATAAACCTTTCAAAAGACAGACAAGAATGTAACACCTTGCGGGCAAAACTTGATCCTTATTCATATCAAGTAATAGTCAATTTCATAATCTTTGCACCTTGCTCCTAGTATCGATTTATATTGGATCGCTTATGGTAGACCCTTTAAATCATATCATATAACTATTGCAAGGATAGTATTGCAAAAATAGAAATGATACCTGTATAAATATGCTCCATTCAAATGCACTTGCTGTTCAAGCATCATCATCTTTTTGAAGGAGCTTGATAATTTGTTTTCATTAAATTTTCAATTTAATTTTTATACAGAATATGACAGATGTAATTTGTATATTTCAAGACATCCTTAAAGTTAAAAAGAGATGGTACAATGTTTTCTTCAGAATAAGTTATTGACAATTATTAGTACGGTCTTTAATGGGAAAAAAGGGCATTGGTTTCATTTATGTTGAATTTGCAGTTTGAAACTTGTTACACCACAATATCCTACTAGATTGTTGTTAAAATAATTGCTGATTTTCCCCTTATTGCCCAATTATGAATGATTTCTTCATATTTCAGGTAATCTATTTTGTCAAATGGTATCAGCAGATTTTTTACGGATTCGATTTAATGATTCAAACATTTTAAAATGGCATAAGATTAATAAAAAAATCATTAAGAGAGGTACTGCATCTAATTTTACTAAGTTTTATATTTTGAAAAATGTTTCATGTATTTGAAGTATATCTTTATACTTAGTACAATCTTAAGGATTTTTTTTTTAAATCAGAAGATTTAAAAATGTTAAAATGACAGAAAGTATTTAAAGAATAAACTAGAGACTTGCCTAATTGTTCATGTATTATGTTTCAAGTATTTGAAATTCCCATTAACAAGTCACAGTCTGAGTATTACTTTAAAACAAAATGACCAACTCATATGCCCTGACTGACCATAAAAGCATGTTAATTCCCTGCCACTAAATGACTTTTACTTAGAAACCCGCCCAAAACATATTTCTCCATTTGACTCCTATTACATTTCAGCATGTTGACCACTATTGCACATTTCCATTTAATTTCTAACCCATTCTCCCCTAGGATATCCATTTTCTTTTGTATCATAAAACTTGCTCAGATAGTTTTTCCTTTCAGCTGAGAATTTGATCTGCACTTATACAATAGATACACTATCGTTAATTTCATACTATCTCTTATACACCTTAAGTATTGATTCATTTCAATCTCCAAAGCAAAAGATGGAATCATTGCGATATTAAGGTGGAAGCTTGATAATTTGATTGCTTATATGAGGGGACAAAATGAGCGGAAAGTTGCAAATTCCAAAACTGAGTTTCTGACATGTTTAAATTTGTCAAATTCTCAGCTTTGTAATGATATACAACATGTCATACTCTCTTTCTTCATTTTCCATTTACAGATCGAAATCCACAGCAGTCCACAAAATATAGTAATAATTATTAGCTGCAAATCCAGTTTAAAGTTGTTAGATTATAACAGTATACAAAAGTAAAATTGTGTCTAATTACTGTACTTAACCATGATGAATTACACTTCCCAGCACAATTGACTTTCAAAATTTGATATACATAAAAGAATACACAAAAATGCATTTTACATCAAAAACAAAAAATAGCCTCACCACCATGTTTTTGTGTTTGAGGCTATTGATCCAAAATCCTTATGCGCAACTTTCCGCTGATTTTGTTTAATCTGCCCACATTATAATTTGACTTATAACAAGAATAATTGAGAGAAGTTGCTTGCAATTTACAATTTGCAATATTTCCTGAATGTAACCTCAATGAAAAAAATCTAATTTTACCGAAAAATACTCAAAGAAAACAAACAAACAAAAAGTATGCTTCTGGTACAAAAAATTCCTAGAAAGCCTTAATCTGATTAGGTAATGGGAGTAAAAAATGAGGAAATTATGTTTTCGGTAGGTTTCTAAGTAAAAGCCATTTAGTGGCGGAGAATTAACATGCTTTTATGGTCAGATCATTTTGTTTTAAAGTAATGCTCAGACTTTGACTTGTTAATATGATTTATATGATGGTGTTATTTTTAAATACTTGAAACATATCCCAAAAAGTAATAAGTTGTCAAATTGAGTGGCTCACTTATTTTTTTTTCGAATTATTCTCTGTCATTTTAAGATTTTGGAATCTTGATTTTTATTTTTTTTTGAAAATTTATTTAAAAAAAACCATTGAATTGAGTTCTTCCATATGTCCTCCTCATAAATACAGCGGTAAATAAATTTCAAGCTATACTTAGTATGTGATATAGTATAGAATTAGACACAGTCAAAAGAAATCTGCATTCTACCAGCATCCAACATCATGTCTTGGCCTCCTTTTACAAATTGCAAGCCTGTTACAATTTGGTCCGTGCTTATAACAACACACTGAATAACATTAACCACCAAGGATGTCCCAAATAAGCCGCATACCTTACTTTCCCTTCCTAACAAGATATTGGAATTTGGTTAAAATTTGGGCAAATAGGTTGATTAAATTTCTTGTTCTACATTTCTGTACAAAAACCCTCCATAGGGAATGCGAGTTGCCATATTGGTTTTACTTGCCTTAATTGTGATTTGCCTTTAAGATAAAACGAAAATACCCATAAGACAGAAGCAAAAATGTCCTTAAGGGATTTCAAAAGCTTATATCTTAAATCTTACTATGCTTTAGAAAAAAAACCCAGCATCTCTAATTAGAACATACTTTTTTTCTTGCTTTCCACAAGTGTAAAAATAAGGTGATCAATGGACGTGCTTAATAACATGATAACAGGGCCGAAGTATATGCAAATGTGTTGATTACACAATTAAACATAGATCAAGTCGCGTACTAGCTTTGGGTACTTGTGGCAAGTGATGCATCCTGCGTATGTATAGACTACACCAATCTGGCCAACTTGTAGTACCTACTTATCCGAGGATGCTCCATAAATACACCCCAAGTGTCAGCACTGCAGAAAAAACACCCATGTTATAAGAAATCACAACTGATAACGGAACTACTCAAACAAGGTTAGGAGGATACGAGATGGTTACAAAAAAGTACTATGGGTTGAGTATACAGCTGTATAGGTGTGTATTGAAACCATGGCGGATACATGTATCGGATAATAACATGAGCCAGTAGCTTGGCTTGACCCCTGGCTATTGATGACGACCCTCAGGACACGGTTGCTATTGCAATTGCTGGAGGAAGGTTAGGGAGGATGAGAAAAAGTTGTTGAGAGGGTCCATGGATGAATCAGTACTACTTGTCCTCCCAAATATACCAAAATACACACGTCTGTTCTTATAACAATGCTACAATGTATAGTTATAATGTCTCCTAGACAAAATCGCACTGCTGTAAGGCAGGTAGAAACATGCCACAAAGTTACAAGTGTTATTCGACAAGATATATGATAAATCTCAGTGCATTCCTTTAATCAAGTCTAGCCAATATAGAAAATCATTTTGTAAGCCCCTTATGACATTACCAAAGTCATATACACCTATCAATAGAAGTTGGAAAAATGGAAAATCAGTAGAAAAGCACAAAAGATTGTGATTTTGTGTTTAGTAATGGTGTTAAAATGGTCAGCTGACTCCCTCAGGTATGATGAGCATTGATTCCCAGTCATACCCACAATAAAGAGTGATCTATTTGCCACAGTTATTGAATACAGAAGTAGATATAAATGCAGGTTATTTTCTCTCAGGGGAAATATATCGCAAAGCTCCGCTGAGAGCCTAGATGACATGTAAAATGATCGTATTTCTATCACAAGCTTTTGTTGGTTATGAGAGAGCACTCGTAATACTTATGTTCAATATTTCATTCTTATATTGGTGGGCGAGGAAATCGGATTGTCGAGTGTCAAAAGGGGCTGTTTGAAGGATGATATTTGTATTTGTTGAGGTCTTCAACCATAAAAAGTTAATGATTAAGTCACTGAGTGACGCTAAGCTGTATGAATATTTCATATACATTTATGAGTTTCTGTGATAAATGTGGAAAAAGAGAGAGACAGATAACTCTATTATTTGCCATTTCAAGCTGTCTTTCAGGATAAAAATTGAAAAGCATCTTGACTTAAGTATTAAGCTCTTCACTCTAAGCCTGGGGGAGTGTCATCGTATTTGAGACTTTTGTGTGACATTTGGCACAAAAAAGGTCAAATGCATTTAGAACTGCAGTGAACATTTTACTTTAAATATTCAAATTATAAAGGTTTGGAGCCAATGATTGTGTGTAATTGTCGAATGGATAAAGATGTACACTGTGTTTTCATGCGTATAGAGAATAAAAGTTTAAATCAAATAATGATCAACCCTATGAAATGATAATGTAGAACTTATACTTGTGAAATAGCCATAGATATAGAAGGGAGATAATAGATTCGGCACTTTTTTTTTTTGGGGGGGGGGCCATTGGGATTAGGGCATTCAGTATTTTCACGATGATGTATGCCATCTTTTGTTATCCTTGTATGTTGTAAACATGCACCCATATTTGTGTTCAGACTTGTGTAGCATTCAGGTGAAATACTATTTGATTGGTTTTCCTCTATTCATAACAGAATCGTCGTACTTAAAGTTGACTTTAGCAGAAATAATCCTTAAGATAAACCGAACAAAACTAAGAACTTATACAGGCAATTTGCAAAGAAGAATTATGCTATTTTTACACAAAATTGTTTTTGTTTTAGGCGTTGTGTTATGAGGTAGGACGAATCTGTGTTACACACTGATGTAGAATGGAATTTGCATGTCCTTTCTTTTTAACGCATAGCAATTCTTTTTCTGTGTTAAAGTCCCAGTAAATTATATATCATTTTAAAGCTATGATTGTAAGGATCGTCAACAACCACAAAAAAGTGGATATACAGGGTGGATAAATGTCTTATAGGGTGTAAGTATAGAATTTCATGCAAAAATGGTACCATAATTGATTTCATCATATAATAACTGTATGATATTCAATAATCTGACCCTTCGATATATGAAGGGGTGCTATATACTTTTAAATAAACCAAACTTGTAATGAAGGAATTTGCTTCTGTACTGAGCTATAGTGTGATCAAATATTTCTTAAAAGTCAATTGGAATCCATTACTACAAATACCAATTTATATGACTTCATCCACAATTTCTTTTCATAATCATCCACAATTTTATTTTCATAATCACTGATTTCTCATTTGTCCATAAATAATAACCCTTCAGTAGGTACAACGACAGGTAATAGCCAATGCTTATAATGCACCGTATAGAGCTACAATGCATTGTAATACATACATACTTGCTGCCACCGTTGCATCCTCGCACCCCCACACAGCGCCATTTGAATGCAATTATTTCAAAAAGTAAAGGAAAATTGAATATGAAACAATGGGGACTTATAGCCGGATAAATTGTCACTGTTATGGTTCATAAACCAAATCAATTGACCACTCCTATCTGAAATTATGGTAAAAATACTCCTGATTTTTACCTAAAACTGTAACGCCTCCACCCTTTTACATACCTCACCTAGAGACATAAGGCCTTTAGAAAGAAAATAATTAAATAGCTGTTAAGTACAAAATTGGACACTCCATTGAAATGAGTGACTCTATCCATATGGAAAATCATCAATTGTTTTGTGACACTGCCTTTGTAAGTTTAAATTTTTCAAAATTGATAAGATATGTTATTTTTTCTTTGTATTATTTTAGTTTGTAACAAGATAAAGTCCTTGGTGACTTACACTTAAAGGGGCAATTCATGATCCACTTTTCATCCTCAAGGTCACTCCTTCAAAATTAAGTTTATTAGCCAGAACGAATCATTGACTGGTATATGTTACATTCCCCAAACCATTCTTTCAAAAACACTTGCAGTTTTTAAAAAAGTAAGAAAATGTGTCATTTTCTAATTACTGTTTGGCCCCGACAATTATTACAACACTCTAGCCTATGGGGAATCCTAAAACGCTAAAAAGCTTGTAACTTGAAAACAAATAGTCAAAATCGAGTGAAATTTTCAGGATACATTTATGTTGTACTCTTCTTTGTATTTAGCTAGAAAAGAGGTGGGGTTGTCATCACATCAGAATCTATAATTGCACCTTTAAATACTTTTGAGATGAAGACCACTTTAAAGTCACAATCAAGAGCCACTTTAATATGTAAAAATGCCTATTAATTTTCAAAAAGCTCTACATATTCAAAAATTTATATTATAAATAGAAACCATTTAAAGATATTTCTGCAATTTTGAAGTTTTACTTATCAAATAATATTTTGTTTAAATTGAAAAATCAAGTCAATTTTTGTGTTAAATTTAGAAAGTGAATGCTTTAGTTAAAATCTTGATCATTTGCAATCTCTATCAAGCTTTTATCAACATTTTTCACATTAATTGCAAATCAACATTATAGTTAAAAATTCACATTGTTGGCAATAAAATGCCAAAAGATCATTTTACTAAGTTTTATATTTTGAAAAATATTTCATATATTTGAAGTATATCTTGTGAATCACTTTATACTTAATACAATCTTAAAGAATTGTTTTTTTAAATCAGAAGATTTAAAAATGTTAAACTGACAGAAAGTATTTAATGAATAAACTAGAGACTTGCCTAATTTTGCAATATGTTTCAAGTATTTGAAATTCACTTCAACAAGTCAAGTCTAAGCATTACTTTAAAACAAAATGACCAACACATATGCCCTGACTGACCATAAAAGCATGTTAATTCCCCGTCACTAAATGGCTTTTACTTAGAAACCCGCCCAAAACATATTTCTCCATTTGACTCCTATTAGCATTACTTTAAAACAAAATGACCAACACATATGCCCTGACTGACCATAAAAGCATGTTAATTCCCCGTCACTAAATGGCTTTTACTTAGAAACCCGCCCAAAACATATTTCTCCATTTGACTCCTATTACATTTCAGCATGATGACCACTATTGCACATTTCCAATTCACTTCTAACCCATTCTCCCCTAGGATATCCATTTTCTTTTGTATCATAAAACTTGCTCAGATAGTTTTTCCTTTCAGCTGAGAATTTGATCTGCACTCATACAATAGATACACAATCGTTAATTTCATACTATCTCTTATACACCTTAAGTATTGATTCATTTCAATCTCCAAAGCAAAAGATGGAATCACAGCAAAACCGAGTTTATGAAATGTTTAAATTGGTCATATTCTCAGCTTTGGAATGATATATACAACATGTCATACTTTCTTTCTTCATTTTCCATTTAGAGATTAAAATCCACAGCAGTCCACAAAATATAGTCATAATTATTAGCTGCAATTCAAGTTTAAAGTTGTTAGATTTCATACTCTCTTTCTTCATTTTCCATTTACAGATCAAAATCCACAGCAGTCCACTAAATATAGTAATACTTTTTAGTTGCAAATCAGTTTTAAGTGGTCTTCCTCCTGCATTCAAAACTGAATTTAAAAAACATCTTGGAACCCTGTTAAAGATAAGCTTCTTTCAGCTTACTTGATACCAAGTACCAAGTTGGGTTTCCTTGGCGAAAGCCTAAACAAGGTGATATTTTTTTTAGATTATAACCAGTATACAATAGTAAAATGTGCTCAATTAATTAACCATGATGAATTACACTTCCCAACATAATTGACTTTCAAAATTTGATATACATAGAAGAATACGCAAACATGCATTTTACATCAAAAAACAAAACAACAACAAAATGGCCTCACAGCCATGTTTTCATTTTTTTAAGCTATATTGATCCAAAACCTCATGCGCAACTTTAATTTTGTTAAAGCTGCCTACATTATAATTTGGATTATAACAAGAGTCATTGTGACCGTCCATCCCAAACCAGCCGAATTTTCACTTTTTTAAATATTTGCAAAAACCATGCTTTAAGGATTAAAATGACACCTTAATGAACGTCACACGATTTCCAGAAGTCAAGATATGGTTTTTAAAACGTTTTCGGGAGTAAAATGTATAACTGAGATAAACTGGTTCAAAGATCAGTAAGCCCTATATTTTCTGTTGATTATCTTAAAAATATGCAGATTTATTTCAAATTTCCTATCATTTTCTTAAAATAAAACTTGCTGGTATTTTGTAGTAAGCACAAGGATTGTGAATCTGTCAAAAAATCAATTTTGGCTCATACGGGCTGGACAGCCACAATTGAGAGAAGTTGGTAGCTCCTTTCACAATTTGCAATGTTTCTTAAATGTAATCTCAATAAAAAAAATATATGATCTTAATGAAAAATACCCAAGAAAACAAACAAACAAAAAATATGATTTGGTACAAAAATTTCCTACAGTGTAGAAAGCCTTAATTTGCTTAGGTAATAAGAGTCAAAAAGAGGAATATGTTTTGGGCAGGTTTGTAAGTAAAGACCCTGTTACACATCACCGTAATAATAATAATAATAATAATAAGCAGGCTTTTATATAGCGCCCTTAGTCCTGGGACCTCGAGGCGCTTTACAAATTAAAAACAGTGAAATATTACAACGCGACATCACAAGATGCAATATCCTGAGCTGCAAAAAGTCATTGATTGAAAAAAAATGTTTTTAATTGTTTCTTAAAAGTATTCACAGAAGGTGCAAGGCGGATAGATGTTGGTAAATTGTTCCATTCTTTGAACGACGCCTCTGAAAATGATCTTCTTCCATACGCTATACGCGGGCGGCATCGAGGTGGCTTAACCAAGTTTTTACATGAAGATCGAAGTGACCGGGATGGGGTGTAAGGCGTGATAAGATCAGAAATATAAGCTGGACCAAGTCCATGCAACGATTTGTATGTGAGTAAGCAAATCTTGAAAGTTATTCTCTTCCTTATTGGAAGCCAATGAAGATCACGTAAGATTGCAGAGAAACTGTCATTTTTCTTGGATCATTACATTACATTACATTACCGTATAGAGCAAAACATACGCCTAACGTACTTTATCCCACTATTGTTCTGTTTTATCCATTGTTGTTCGTCATGTGTTCGTTACAAGCACGTTCAATACGTTATCCATACGGTCTGTCCATTATGTATACGATTAATTCGTTATTCATACGGTGGTGGTCCGTTTAGCACACGTTCAATATGTGAAACTTTTGTACATTATTTGTACATTTTGTTCTATACGGTGATGTCTGACAGAGCCTTAAAAGCCATTTAGTGACACAGAATAAACATGCTTTTGTGGTCAGTCAGGGCATATGTGCTGATCAATTTGTTTTAAAGTAATGCTCAGACTTTTGACTTGTAATTTGACCTATATGATATTGTTATTTTGAAATACTTGAAACATATCACAGATGTAACTAGAATACGCGGTTCTCGGGCCGCGCGGTTCTCGACACAGAGTGTCGATCACGATGCCTCCGCCTTCCACCTTTGTAATCGGACTAAGTTGAGAATTTGACCTTTTCTTTTGACCTTTGACCCAAACCTTTGAAATCGGACAAAGTTGAAAATCTGACCTTTCTTTTGATCTTTGACCCCAAGTTTAAGGTCGGACGATGGGGTCTCCATTGACACTTTTGATCGCTGGTCCATGACGAACAATTTGACACCATAACCTTTGAAATCGGACAAAGTTGAAAAATAAGCAACATTTTATGCATAAATTATGCAAATTAGGTACTTAATTAGCATATTTTGCGCTCAAATTGCAGCTGGCATAAGCGCAGCTCTATCCGCACCTACCCATTAAATTGCATGAATGTAGGGTGCACGGTTTGTAAAATATCCCATTTAAAGCATTTTACGCATAAATTATGCTACATTTTATGCATAAATTATGCAAATTAGGTACTTAATTAGCATATTTTGCGCTCAAATTGCACCTGGCACAAGGGCAGCTCAATCTCCACCTACCCACCAAATTTCATGAATGTAAGGTGGACAGTTTGTAAAATATGCCATTTAAACCATTTTATCCATAAATTATGCAAATTAGGTACTTAATTAGCATATTTTGCGCTTAAATTGTCGATGGATTGAGTTTGGCTCTAGGTCTACCCAGGCATCAAATATCATTAACGTAGGGCATGCGGTTTCGGAGATATGCGTAAAATAAAATTCTGCTCCGTTAAGGAGATATTGCCCTTTGTATCTACGAAATTATAAAGGATTACATGCAAGAGCGCCATCTTAAAACGCGTTGTATTCGTTAATTAAATGGCCGATCGGGCCAATTTTCGCATATGTTATGCGCCCATTAAAATAAGGTGGGGTTAAAATTTTGAAGGGGTGGAATTTTAGCAAATGCTCCTTGTCCAATTATTTCTAAGTCCCTAAAATCACAAAAAAACACATATTTTCTGCTTAAAAACCGACTAAATTTGCATATTTTGCGCCGAAACTTTCAGAGAAAATTACTAGCAACCCTTACCACCAGTCCACCGACTTGCATTGTTCCACGCCTCACCAGTTCTGAGAAACGAGCCCGGACGGAAGGACGGACGGACGGACGGACGGACAACCAGAAAACATAATGCCTCTCGCGGAGGCATAAAAAGAAGCCAAATTGGGTAACTCATTTATTTATTTTTTTAAATTATTTTCTGTCATTTAAGATTTTTGAATCTTGACTTTCTCCCCAATTTCCAAGGTATACTTATTATGTGATACAGTATAGAATTAGACGCAGTCAAAAGAAATCTGCATTCTAGCAGCATCCAATATCATGTCTTGGCCTCCTTTTACAAATTGCAAGCCTGTTACAATTTGGTCCATGCTTATAGCAACATACTGAATAACATTACCTGCTAAGGATGGCCCAAATAAACTGACTACATTGCTTTCCCTTCCTAACAAGATATTGGAATTTGGTTAAAATTTGGGCAAATAGGTTTATTAAATTTCATGTTCTACATTTCTGTAAGAAAACTCTCCATAGGGAATGCGAGTTGCCATATTGGTTTTACTTGCCTTAATTGTGATTTGACTTTAAGATAAAAAAGCGCCCATAAGAGACAAGCAAAACTGTCCGTAAGGGATTTCAAAAGCTCATATCTTAAAATCTAATTTTACTTTTTAAAAAAATCTTCTGTAATTACAACATACGTTTTTCTTGTTTTACAACTTCAAGAGTCAAAATACGGTGATCAATGGACATAACATAGAAGATAACAAGGCCAAAGTATATGTAAATGTGTTGATGACACAATTAAACATAGATCAAGTCTCGTTAGCTTTGGGTACTTGTGGCAAATATGCATCCTGCGTATGTATAGACTACACCAATCTGGCCACTTTGTAGTGCCTACTTAACCGAGGATGCTCCATAAATACACCCCATGTGTCAGCACTGCAGAAAAAACACCCATGTTACAAGAAATCACAACTGATAACGGAACTACTCCAACAAGGTTAGCAGGAAACAAGATGGTTACAAAAAGTACTATGGGTCGAGTATACAGCTGTATAGATGTGTATTGAAACCATGGCGGATACATGTATCGGATTTAATAACATGAACTTTAGCTTGGCTTGACCTCTGGCCTACTTCTTGCTATTGATGACGACCCTCGGGACACGGTTGCTATTGCAATTGCTGGAGGAAGGTTAGAGAGGATGAGAATAGGTTGTTGAGAGGATCCATGGATGAATCAATACTACTTGTTCTCCCAAATATGCCAAAATACACACTTCTGTTCTTATAACAATGCTACAATGTGTAGTTATAAAGACTCCTAGACAATATCGCACTGCTGTAAGGCAGGTAGAAACACGCCACAAAGTTACAAGTGTTAATCAACAAGATATATGATAAATCTGCATTCCTTCAATCAAGTCTAGCCAATATAGAAAATAATTTTGTAACTCCCCAATGACATTACCCTTTTTTTACAGCCTCATTTCCAGGGCTAATGTAAGTCATATTCACCTATCAAAAGAAGTTGGAAAATGGAAAATCAGTAGAAAAGCACAAAAGATTGTGATTTTGTGTTAAGTAATGGTGTTAAAATGGTCAGCTGACTCCCTCAGGTATGATGAGCATTGATTCCCAGTCATACTCACAATAAAGAGTGATCTATTTGCCACAGTTATTGAATACAGAAGTAGATATAAAATACAGGTTATTTTTCTCTCAGGGGAAATATATCGCAAAGCTCCGCTGAGAGCCTAGATGACATGCAATATGATTGTATTTCTATCACAAGCTTTTGGTGGTTATGAGTGAGCACTTGTAATACTTACGTTCAATATTACATTCTTATATTGGTGGGCGAGGAAATCAGATTGTCGAGTGTCAAAAGGGGCTGTTTGAAGGATGATATTTGTATTTGTTGAGGTCTTCAACCATAAAAAGTTAATGATTAAGTCACTGAGTGACTGTAAGCTCTATGAATATTTTATATACATTTATGTAGCATTCAGGTAAAATTCTATTTGCATGGTTTCCCTTTATTCATAACACCCCTATTCAAACATGAAATATTCCAAACCCAGTCAAGCTGTTCGCGCCGGATGTGTGTGTATACCTGCATCGCGCCGTGATTTTGAACGCCCGGCTCCACTGAATTTCACGCTGAACGCACTGTCATCCATCATCTCATAATGGATGGCCAAAATTCCTTATTAAGAAGTAAAATCACACTCAGTGATTAAGAATATGAGATACAGTATAATTAATACAGTATAGAATTAGACGCAGTCAAAAGAAGTTTGCATTGTAGCAGCATCCAACATCATGTCTTGGCCTCCTTTTAAAAATTGCAAGCCTGTTACAATTTGGTCCGTGCTTACAACAACATACTGAATAACATAAACGCTAAGGATGTCCCAAATAAACTGACTACCTTGCTTTCCCTTTCTAACAAGATATTGGAATTTGGTTAAAATTTGGGCAAATAGGTTGATTAAATTTCTTGTTCTACATTTCTGCAAGAAAACCCTCCGTAGGGAATGTGAGTTGCCATATTGGTTTTACTTGCCTTAATTGTGATTTGTCTTTAAGATAAAAAAGTGCCCATAAGAGACAAGCAAAACTGTCCGCAAGGGATTTCAAAAGCTCATATCTTAAATCTCATTTTACTTTAAGAAAAAGCTTCTGTAATTACAACATGTTTTTCTTGTTTTACAACTTCAAGAGTCAAAATAAGGTGATCAATGGACGTGCTTAATAAGAAGATAACAAGGCTGACGTATATGGAAATGTGTTGATGACACAATTAAACATAGATCAAGTCACGCTAGCTTTGGGTACTTGTGGCAAATATGCATCCTGCGTATGTATAAACTACACCAATTTGGCCACTTTGTAGTACCTACTTAACCGAAGATGCTCCATAAATACACCCAAAGTGTCAGTACTGCAGAAAAAACACCCATGTTATAAGAAATCACAACTGATAACGGAACTACTCCAACAAGGTTAGCAGGATACAAGATGGTTACAAAAAGTACTATGGGTCAAGTATACAGCTGTATAGATGTGTATTGAAACCATGGCGGATACATGTATCGGATTTAATAACATGAGCCATAGCTTGGCTTGACCCCTGGCCTACTTCTTGCTATTAATGACGACCCTCGGGACACGGTTGCTATTGCAATTGCTGCAGGAAGGTTAGAGAGGATGAGAATAGGTTGTTGAGAGGGTCCATGGATGAATCAATACTACTTGTTCTCCCAAATATGCCAAAATACACACTTCTGTTCTTATAACAATTCTACAATACATAGTTATAATGACAGCTAGACAATATCGCACTGCTGTAAGGCAGGTAGAAACAACATGCCACAAAGTTACAAGTGTTAAATGACAAGATATATGATAAATCTGCATTCCTTCAATCAAGTCTAGCCAATATAGAAAATCTTTTTGTAACCCCTGATGACATTACCCAAGTCATATACACCTATCAATAGAAGTTGGAAAATGGAAAATCAGTAGAAAAGCACAAAAGATTGTGATTTTGTGTTAAGTAATGGTGTTAAAATGGTCAGCTGACTCCCTCAGGTATGATGAGCATTGATTCCCAGTCATACTCACAATAAAGAGTGATCTATTTGCCACAGTTATTGAATACAGAAGTAGATATAAAATACAGGTTATTTTTCTCTCAGGGGAAATATATCGCAAAGCTCCGCTGAGAGCCTAGATGACATGCAAAATGATCGTATTTCTATTGCGAGCTTTTGTTGGTTATGAGTGAGCACTCGTAATACTTATGTTCAATATTTCATTCTTATATTGGTGGGCGAGGAAATCGGATTGTTGAGTGTCAAAAGGAGCTGTTTGAGGGATGATATTTGTATTTGTTGAGGTCTTCAACCATAAAAAGTTAATGATTAAGTCACTGAGTGCCTGTAAGCTCTATGAATATTTCATATACATTTATGAGTTTCTGTGATCAACTTGGAAAAAGAGAGAGACAGATAACTCTATTATTTGCCATTTCAAGCTGTCTTTGAGGATAAAAATTGAAAAGCATCTTGACTTAAGTATTAGGCTCTTCACTCTAAGCCTGGGGGAGTGTCATCGTATTTGAGACTTTTGTGTGACATTTGGCACAAAGAAAGTAAGATGCATTTAGAACTGCAGTGAACATTTTACCAAATATTCAAATAATAAAGGTTTGGAGAAGCGATTTTTTTCTCCAATGATTGTGTGTAATTGTCTCATGGACAAAGATATACACTGTGTTTTCATTTATATAGAGAATAAAAGTTTAATCAAATAATGATCAAATGATCATGTAGAACTTATACTTGTGAAATACCCATAGACATAGAAGGGAGATAACAGATTCTGCACTCTTTTTTTTTTTGGGGGGGGGGAGCATTGGGATTAGGGCATTCAGTATTTTCACGATGATCTATCCCATCTTTTGTTATCCTTGTATGTTGTAAACATGCACCCATATTTGTGTTCACACTTGTGTAGCATTCAGGCAAAATACTATTTGCATGGTTTTCCTCTATTCATAACCGAATCTCCATACTTAAAGTTGACTTAAGCAGAAATAATCCTTAAGATAAACCGGCAATTTGAAAAGAAGAATTATGCTATTTTTACACAAAATTGTTTTTGTTTTAGAAAGAAAATAATTAAATAGCTGTTAAGTACAAAAGTGGACACTCCATTGAAATAAGTGACTCCACCCATATGGAAAATCATCAATTGTGTTGTGACACTGCATTTGTAATTTTTTTAATATCAAGTATAAACCTTTCAAAATTGATAAGATATGTTATTTTTTCTTTGTATTATTTTAGTTTGTAACAATATAAAATCCTTGGTGACTTACATTTGAGATGAAGACCATTTAAAAGTCACATTCTAGAGCCACTTTAATATGTAAAAATGCCTATTCATTTTCAAAAAGCTATTCATATTCAAAAATGTTTGTTATAAATAGAAACCATTTAAAGATATTTCTGCAATTTTTAAGTACTACTTATCAAATAATATTTTGTTTAAAAGTGAAATTGAAAAATCAAGTCAAAGTGAATGCTTTAGTTGGAATCTTGATCATTTACAATCTCTATCAAGCTTTTATCAACACATTTGACATTCATTGCAAACTAACAATATAGTTGAAAATTCACGTTGTTGGCAAAATTTTAAGATATTGGTTACAGATCAAAAATTTGAAAAAAAAAAATTGTTGTTGATATTTGTTTGTAGATAATAAAAACTACTATGGTTCAAACTTGTTACCTCGCCAAATTGTGCCTTTCCAGAAAATGTTTGCTCCATAAACAATTTTTTGGGTTGTGTTTTTTTCTTGGAACTTTTTTGGTGAAAATCATACACATTTTGGTCAAAATCAACATTGAAAATTGTGCTCATGAAAGGTGCAAGCTTCCACCTTAATCTAATCTAATGATTCCATCTTTTGCATTAAAGACCAAAATAAATCAATACTTTGGTGGTTCAGAGATAGTATGAAATTAACGTTAGTGTATCTATTGTATAAGTGCAGATCAAATTCTCAGCTGAAAGGAAAAACTATCTGAGCAAGTTTTATGATACAAAAGAAAATGGATATCCTAGGGGAGAATGGGTTAGAAATGAAATGGAAATGTGCAATAGTGGTCAACATGCCGAAATGTAAGATGAGTCAAATGGAGAAATATGTTTTGGGCAGGTTTCTAAGGAAAAGCCATTTAGTGGCAGGGAATTAACATGCTTTTAATGGTCAGTCAGGGCATATGTGTAGGTCATTTTGTTTTAAAGTAATGCTCAGACTATGACTTGTTAAAGTGAATTTCAAATACTTGAAACATATTGCAAAATTAGGAAACTCTCTAATTTATTCTTTAAATACATTCTGTCATTTTACATTTTTAAATTTTT
The DNA here is from genome assembly GCA_000969725.1 of Ophiothrix spiculata. Lineage (NCBI taxonomy): Eukaryota > Metazoa > Echinodermata > Ophiuroidea > Amphilepidida > Ophiotrichidae > Ophiothrix > Ophiothrix spiculata. The sequence continues at coordinate 9,677 of JXSR01S007036.1, read as the reverse complement.
TGTTAAGAAAGCCATTTTAAATTTTACGTTGAAACCCTTCACAACTTCAGTATAGGAAGGTGGGTTTTGACAAATGTAAACTGCAAGTTTGACACAAATAAGGCTATGTTTTCTTTACATCTTGACCAAACTTATAATTGACATTTGTTTACTTTGAAGAAAATTTTATGCTATTTCATTTTAATGTTCAGTATGTCTTAAAGGTAATTTGATGTTAGGTATGCTAAATCGATACAAATTTCATCTTTCAAAAATTAAATTGAAAAACTGAAAACAAAGTGCCTAGCCCCTTCAAAAATCAGATAATACTTGAATTTGAATGGAGCATATTTATACAGGTAGCATTTCTATTTTTGCAATACTATCCTTGCAATGGTTATATGATATGATTTAAAGTGTCTACCATAATCCAATATAAATTGATACTAGGAGCAAGGTGCAAAGATTATGAAATTGACTATTACTTGATATGAATAAGGATCAGATTTTGCCCACAAGGCATCACATCTTGTCTGTCTTTTGAAAGGTTTATAGGTTGGTAATGTTTGGATGTAAGGTTAGGAGTGGTGGATTGGGTTGGAAATCATTTATAGGAGATGAGATTGGGCGAGTATCGGATATGATGACCAGCAGGAACAATGAAGACATAAATTCTATGTGGAAGCTTATTAAAATTGGAAAGATTGATTTACAGAGAAGGAGCTTGAAACTGGTGAAGTATTTTCGACATAAATGGCATTCAACTTTGAACACATTGATATCATTTTGTACATTAAAAAGTCCAAACCCATCCTATGTTTTTTAAGTCGATACTGGGAGCAAGGTGCAAAGATTATGAAATTGACTATTACTTGATATGAATAAGGATCAAGTTTTGCCCGCAAGGTGTTACATTCTGTCTGTCTTTTGAAAGGTTTATAGGAAGGTAATGTTTGGATGTAATATTAGGAGGGAGGAGGGAGTTAGAAGTCATTTACGGGGATGGAATGGTAAGAGAAAGGTATGATGACCAGCAGTATCAATAAAAACATTTTAAGTCTTTGGGGATATGGAAGCTTTTTAAAAATGGAAAAATGACTGCATTTTTACAGCAATAATTATCATCCTCTATATTACTTCAAAATATCTACATCAAATATGCAAGACACTGACGTGTTATCAAATTTCAAAAATCATAAAATATAATATATGTCCACCTATTTTGGTTAATCATAAGAACAAATAAGTACCTAATACTACATTTCAGGAAAAATAATAAGATTTTAAATCATCAAGCTTCTACTTTAAACAAACACTTTCTGAATTTATCACAGATTTTTTTTTTTCAATTTCACTTTTAACCCAAACAGTTTTTGAGAAATACTTCTTGAAAAATTGCAGAAATATCTTCATATAAAAACAATTACAACTCAAAATGGTTTCTATTTATAACATAAATTTCTGAATATGAAGAGCTTTTGAAAATGAATAGGAATTTTTACATTTTAAAGTGGCTCTTGGTTGTGATTTTAAGTGGTTTTTGTTTCGAAAGTGATACTGCTTAAGTTCACAAAGGATTTTATGTTATAACAAACTAATATTATTCAAAGAAAAAATAACATGATATTTTATCAATTTTAAAAGGTAAAATGACTTCCCATATGAGTGAGTTATTTCGATGAACATAAGTGTTCACATTTGTGTTCATAAAAGCTTTTAAATTATTTTCTAAAATAAAAACAAACAAAAATTGTATTCATAAATGTTGTGGTAATGATACCAAAATTCTTCATTAAAAATTGTTTCTAGAACTTCTTGGTTTTGTTCAGTTTGTCGTAGGTATTATATCTACTTTGACTTGTTTATCTATATGAAGGCTAAGTATTACTAGAATGACTATAGGTTCCTTTGGTTTTAAAATTTTGAGCGGTTTTGAATGGATCTGAGCGGAACCTTGACGATGCCATTAAAATCAGTAGCCCTACATTTAATTAAAAAGGTGAAATTTTAAAAATATTTGTCTCCTGAAATTGTTTGCTACCACAAGCAAATGGCGTAACCAGACTTAACTTTTTCCAGAGAAACAATACATTTTCTTCTCAGCTATTTGCAGCAACTTTTGGACACTTGTTTCCCTGCAAATTCCATTGTTTTCTTGTCCTTTCTAATTTTTCCAGCTTGCTTTCTCAATTCCCTTTTTGTATTTGTCAGAATGGTTAGTGGAGAGTGAAAAATTACCTTTAATATCATCCATCACTTAAAATATTGTATGCCCATCCATTGTGTCATGATATGACATGGAAAAACACAAAAATCTTGTCTTTTCTTAATTCTTGGTAAACTTTAGTGTTGATCTCTCCCCAAAACATATATCGTTATCATTGTTCCAATAAGGCAACTATGCATTACCCTTTCTCCACTTAACTTGTAATGTACATGTTAAGTGGAGATAACAGCTCCCCAATCTTGCTGGGGTGACAGAGCAATTGAAATTAAAATGTATGGCTAAAGAAATTGCACATTGGCTGTGGGTTATGTGAAATTTGCAAGTTCCATGCTGTTCTTATGGATATAGAGGGGAGACATCAGACTGCTTATACCACCTAAGTGTACTAGTGTCTTCAGCTGTGGGACTCATATTAGGATGTATTCGGATCCACTTGAATCCTGCTAAAATCAACCTTGAAGTTTGAGTGACTAGAAAAATTTCATGCAAAAATTACTTTAAATGAATTCTAGACAAAACTGAACACAAATATGGGTATATGTTTACAACATATGTGGATTAAGTGGATTAAGATAGATGCGATGCATCATCGGCAAAATACTTAATAACCCTATTGTGATCCCCTTGGCCTTGCCGAAAAAAAGCCGCAGAATCTGGTTTTCTCTTCTCTGTCTATGGCTATTCTTACAAGTATAAGTTTAACTTGCAACATTAAACTGACGTAATCAGTTCTCAGGGTTAATCATAATTAAAATTACTTTTTTCGACCAAATGTACATAAAGCACAATCATAAAATGTTTTATGCACATTTTTGTCCATAAGACAAGTACACACAATTGTTGGAGAAACTATTTATTTTTTTCCACACATTCATGATTTGAATATAAGAAAATATGCTCACTCTACTTCTAAATGCATTTATCTTTTTTCATTCAAAATGTCAAAAGCATAAGTCTCCAATAAGATGACACTCCCCTAGGCTTAGAGTGAACAGCATAATACTTAAGTCAAGAAGCCTTTCAATTTTTATCCTCAAAGACAGCTTGAAATGGCAAATAATAGAGTTATCCATCTCTCTCTTTTTCCAAGTTGATCACAGAAACTCATAATGTATATGAAATATTTATAGAGTATATAGACACTCAGTGTCTTAATCATTAACTTTTTATGGTTGAAGACCTCAACAGATACAAATATCATCCTTCAAACAGCCCTTTTTGACACTCGACAATCCGATTTCCCCACCCAGCAATACAAGAATGAAATATTGAACATAAGTATTACGAGAGCTCAGTCATAACCAACTACAGCTTGTGATAGAAATACGATCATTTTGCATGTCATCTAGGCTCTCAGCGGAGCTTTGCGATATATTTCCCCTGAGAGAAAAATAACCTGTATTTTATATCTACTTCTGTATTCAATAACTGTGGCAAATAGATCACTCTTTATTGTGGGTATGACTGGTAATCAATGCTCATCATACCTGAGGGAGTCAGCTGACCATTTTAACACCATTACTTAACACAAAATCACAATCTTTTGTGCTTTTGTACTGATTTTCCATTTTCCAACTTCTATTGATAGGTGTATATGACTTACATTAGCCCTGGAAATGAGGCTGTAAAAGAAGGGTAATGTCATTGGGGAGTTACAAAATGATTTTCTATATTGGCTAGACTTGATTGAAGGAATGCAGATTTATCATATAGATTGTTGATTAACACTTGTAACTTTGTGGCGTGTTTCTACCTGCCTTACAGCAGTGCAATATTGTCTAGGAGTCATTATAACTATACATTGTAGCATTGTTATAAGAAGAAGTGTGTATTTTGGCATATTAAAGAGGACAAGTAGTATTGATTCATCCATGGACCTTCTCAACAACCTATTCTCATCCTCTCTAACCTTCCTCCAGCAATTGCAATAGCAACTGTGTCCCGAGGGTCGTCATCAATAGCAAGAAGTAGGCCAGGGGTCAAGCCAAGCTACAGCTCATGTTATTAAATCCGATACATGTATCCGCCATGGTTTCAATACACACCTATACAGCTGTATACTCGACCCATAGTACTTTTTTGTAACCATCTTGTATCCTCCTAACCTTGTTGGAGTAGTTCCGTGATCAGTTGTGATTTCTTGTAACACAGGTGTTTTTTCTGCAGTGCTGACACTTGGGGTGTATTTATGGAGCATCCTCGGTTAAGTAGGTACTACAAGGTGGCCAGATTGGTGTAGTCTATACATACGCAGGATGCATATTTGCCACAAGTGCCAAAAGCTAACGCGACTTGATCTATGTTTAATTGTGTCATCAACACATTTACAAGTACTTTGGCCTATTATCCTTTTATTAAGTTTGTCCTTTAATCACCTTTTTGTTTTACGTTTATAGATGCAAAACAAGACATAAGAAACAGTATGTTGTAATTACAGAAGCTGTTATTCAAAAGCATCAATAAGATTTGAGATATGAGCTTTTGAAATCCCTTACGGACAGTTTTGCTTGTCTCTTATGTGTACTTTAGTCTTATCTTAAAGACAAATCACAATTAAGGCAAGTAAAACCAATATGGCAACTCGCATTCCCAGTACTATTCCCTATGGAGGGTTTTCTTGCAGAAATGTAGAACAAGAAATTTAATCAACCTATTTGCCCAAATTTTAACCAAATTCCAATATCTTGTCAGGAAGGGAAAGTAAGGTATGCGGCTTATTTGGGCCATCCTTAGCAGTTAATGTTATTCAGTATGTTGTTATAAGCACGGACCAAATTGTAACAGGCTTGCAATTTGTAAAAGGAGGCCAAGACATGATGTTGGATGTTGCTAGAATGCAGATTTGCAGGTGTCTGATTCTAATAAATACCATATCACATCATCGTGAATTTATTTACCATTGATTACTGAGAATGATACTTTGTATGACTTACAACAAACCTGGAAGAATTCCCTTTTCCAAACCTTTATAATTAAATCAAAACTAGCCGAAAAGATCTTCATCAAAAAATGGTTTATATTAAAAACAGCATAAAATAAAGGAATATGACTATAGAGTTTCAAATGTATTTTTTCAACATATTGTTTTGCCACTGACAAATGGATAAAAAGGATGCGTGCATGCTTTCCTATACTAATACGTGTGGAATTAAATTCGGAATCACAAATTTCATTCAACAAATGGCCATAACAGAAAAAGTAAGCATATTTAAGCCAAACCATTTGGAGGGTATTATTATCTACCCAAAACAAACCCATTAAGCTAAAATAAAAAAAATCAAAAGGGATGGGTGATATAAGGGGCGCTTCATTTTTAACACTTTATAGTATTGCTTATTATGTCCACTGCACTTAAAAATGTGTAAAAGGTTTTTCATGCCAAATGTCACACAAAACTGTAAAATAAGATGACACTCCCCCAGGCTTAGAGTGAACAGCATAATACTTAAGTCAAGATGCTTTTCAATTTTTATTCTTAAAGATGGCTTGAAATGGCAAATAATAGAGTTATCTGTCTCTCTCTTTTTCCAAGTTGATCACAGAAACTCACAATGTATATGAAATATTCATACAGCTTACAGACACTCAAGTGTCTTAATCATTAACTTCTTATGGTTGAAGACTTCAACAAATACAAATATCATCCTTCAAACAGCCCCTTTTGACACTCGACAATCCGATTTCCTCGCCCACCAATACAAGAATTAAATATTGAACATAAGTATTACGAGTGTTCACTTATAACCAACAAAAGCTTGTGATAGAAATACGATCATTTTGCATGTCATCTAGGCTCTCAGAGGAGCTTTGTGATATATTTCCCCTGAGAGAAAAATAACCTGTATTTTATATCTACTTCTGTATTCAATAACTGTGGCAAATAGATCACTCTTTATTGTGGGTATGTCAATGCTCATCATACCTGAGGGAGTCAGCTGACCATTTTAACACCATTACTTAACACAAATCACAATCTTTTGTGCTTTTCTACAGATTTTTCCATTTTTCCAACTTCTATTGATAGGTGTATATGACTTACATTAAGCCCTGGAAATGAGGCTGTAAAAGAAGGGTAATGTCGTTGGGGAGTTACAAAATGATTTTCTATATTGGCTAGACTTGATTGAAGGAATGCAGATTTATCATATATCTTGTCGATTAACACTTGTAACTTTATGGCATGTTTCTACCTGCCTTACAGCAGTGCGATATTGTCTAGGAGTCATTATAACTATACATTGTAGCATTGTTATAAAAACAGAAGTGTGTATTTTGGCATATTTGGGAGGACAAGTAGTATTGATTCATCCATGGACCCTCTCAACCACCTTTTCTCATCCTCTCTAACCTTCCTCCAGCAATTGCAATAGCAACTGTGTCCCGAGGGTCGTCATCAATAGCAAGAAGTAGGCCAGGGGTCAAGCCAAGCTACAGCTCATGTTATTAAATCCGATACATGTATCCGCCATGGTTTCAATACACACCTATACAGCTGTATACTCGACCCATAGTACTTTTTTGTAACCATCTTGTATCCTCCAAACCTTGTTGGAGTAGTTCCGTTATCAGTTGTGATTTCTTGTAACACAGGTGTTTTTTCTGCAGTGCTGACACTTGGGGTGTATTTATGGAGCATCCTCGGTTAAGTAGGTACTACAAAGTGACCAGATTGGTGTAGTCTATACATACACAGGATGCATATTTGCCACAAGTGCCCAAAGCTTACGCGACTTGATCTATGTTTAATTGAGTCATCAACACATTTACAAGTACTTTAGCCTATTATCCTTATATTAAGTTTGTCCTTTAATCACCTTTTGTTTTACATTTAAAGATGCAAAACAAGACATAAGAAACAGTATGTTGTAATTACAGGAGCTGTTATTCGAAAGCATTAATAAGATTTGAGATATGAGCTTTTGAAATCCCTTAAGGACAGTTTTGCTACTGTCTTATGGGTACTTTTGTTTTTTCTTAAAGACAAATCACAATTAAGGCAAGTAAAACCAATATGGCAACTCGCATTCCCTACGGAGGGTTTTCTTGCAGGAATGTAGAACAAGAAATTTAATCAACCTATTTGCCCAAATTTTAACCAAATTCCAATATCTTGTCAGGATGGGAAAGTAAGGTATGTGGCTTATTTGGGCCATCTTTAGCAGGTAATGTTATTCAGTATGTGGTTATAAGTAGGGACCAAATTGTAACAGGCTTGCAATTTGTAAAAGGAGGCCAAGACATGATGTTGGATGCTGATAGAATGCAGATTTCTTCTGACTGCGTCTAATTCTATACTGTATCACATATGTGGACCGCCGCGGCAAAAGGGTGCAGTTGTCGGCTCGTACATGTTGCTCCTTGTAGCATATCTGATGTATGCTATTTTTAGGCATCAGATATGCTACAATGAGCAACATGTAGGAGCCGACAACTGCACCCTTTTGCCGCGGCGGGAAACATATTAAGTAGACCTTACATTTATTTACTACTGCATGAATGAGAAGAGTACTTTAATTTATTTCAAATCTAATAAAAGAATAAATATATATTGTGAATGATTATTTGTTTTCATTGATAAGTCATAAATCTAACGCAAATATACAAAATGCATTTAGCGTAACTAAGTAAAGTGGTTTTTTTACAATAATTAAGATAAGATTTTCCATCAATTATCATACACAACCATTTACTCAACTATCTCAACCGGTTGGTTAATGATAATAACACGTGCACAATTAACCCAAAAATCAACTTTTGGACTAACTGCACCAAAGTAGCAGAATTGGCCTTTTAAGGTCATCTTCAGCTACTGATGTTTAAGGGCCTTGTCAACCCTTTGTTTTCAGAAATAGTTTTGCTCTGTAACTCAGCAACGGATAATTAAATTCAAATAAAAGTATATATTTCTAGTAGTGAATTTGCATGATGGTCAGGTCATTTTTGGAACAAAATGTATAATTTTGGACCTAGGGCCAAAAATCATGTTTTGGGCCCAACATTTTACAGGAAAGCTAACTAAATTTTGCTTTGGTAACATTTTGAACCATTTTACTTTTTAGAATCTAGAAAGCAATATCTAGGAACACATTTCTCAAATTTTTGAAAATATAGTCAAAAATAGGTCAAAAAGTGTCATATTTTGGCAGGAGTGGGATTTTATGAAAATATTTGGACCAATTTTGACAATATCTCAAAAACTAACAAAAAAATTGAGAAATGCATTCCTAGATATTGCTTTCTAGGTTCTAAAAAGTAAAATAGTTTAAAATATTACCAAAACAAAATTTAGTTAGCTTTCCTGTGAAATTTTGGACCAAAACATGATTTTTGGACCTTAGGGCCAAAATTTCACATTTTGGTAAAAATATAACCTGACCATCATGTTCTGTATGCAAATCCACTTCTACAAATGTATACCTTTATTTGGATTTTATTATCCGTTGCTGAGTTACAATGCAAAAACCATTTTTGAAAACGGAGGGTTGACAGGGCCCTAAACAGTGGTTTCACACAGCAGATACTTACCAATGTATTAGATAAGGTGTGTCAAAAGAGCTCCCCTGCATCAAATTCAGTATGATAATTTAAATAATTTTGATTACTACCACTGTACACACCTTTATTACAAAATGACATTTATTGGTTGTGCTGAGAAACTTTCAAACCACCAAGCTTCATTTATTCTGACGAGCATCTCAACATAACATTGCATTTCCCCCGTCCGTCCATCTGTGTTATTTTTATCCATTATTCTACTTGACAGTTTTAATAATGTTGATTACAGAACTTGAAACAATCTCTGCAGGCACTTCAGTCTTGTTTATTTTGATGAATGGACACATGATTAAAAAACAAAGATTTTGATGAGTTAATAAAATTGTGCGGAACAGACCCACGGAGGAGGGGAGGGGGACACTCTGGTATACCAATCTACAAGATGCATGACAAAGAAATTTCGAAACATGAACAGGAGCAGATATTTAAAGTAAAAAGCCTACCCTTCTTAAAAACATTCTTATCTTATTACATATGTTTTCACATATTTGTCAAAATATAAACCACAAAATACAAAAATCCCTTTTAGGATGTATTCAAATTTTACTTCCAACAGTTTTTGTTTACAAAATAAAATTTATGGTAAAAAATACCCTTTTCTTTAAAAAATGCCCTTTTAAACCCCTGATTGTAATTCTTAAGAATCTTGAGCATTCCTACAATTCCTTTTGTCTTGTTTCTCTGGTTTCTTTCGGTGTCAATTTTAAAATGGCTGCAATGGCACTATTTTCCCTTGATCAATTATGCTTCTAGGCCTCATCGCAATTCTTCAGATTCTTTAACATTCCTAAAATGCCCCTTTTTGCCTAAATTTATTGGTTCTGCATGCTTACCACCAGGTACCCATGTATCCCCTCCCTAGGGGAACCGATTTAGCTTTTTCAATTACACATCTTTTAATTATTTGTTTTTCAGA
>JXSR01S007034.1:44724-59916 GCA_000969725.1 Ophiothrix spiculata | reverse complement strand
TTACCATATATTCAAATATATTTAAAGAGGAACAAACATCTGTCTACCGCTGCACTAATAACTCAATTTTGACTTTTGGACAAAAGATGTGACTTTTGATGTGGCACGTCTCATATATCAGCCATGTGCGCATTTTAACGTCTGATATTCGTATAAGGAAGATCCTGGCATAGATGTATAAATTGTCTTCAAAATGTAAAGTCGTAACATAGAAAATTGAACTACTTTGTCCAACACCTGGAATGTTTTATCACTAATGAAACACCCATATGCATATTCGATACCTTGCCTACTTTACTCTTTTCCTTTAACATTTGATACTCATACTGTGTTCTAGGGCAGAGCAAACATATGAATACAGCAATGCAAGACTGACCCAAGTCCACTTATTTTCAAAAATGAGTTATATCAGTACACAGGGGAGACTTTCTTATGGATAAGGCTACCTTGAGTGTGAAAGGCTAATATGAATCCACACCGCAACTGCCCCAAAAAGTCCTTTATGTATTCAAAATTTTCAAGAATCCACGGACTTGGGTCAGTCTTGCATACACATGTTGTTTTATTGAATATATCATAAGAAGTCAAAACCATGATCCCAGTCAAATTTCCCCTTAGAATTGGTAGTTAATGTGGGATAGGTGTAGGTTTTGTCTACATGGCTCAGGAAACATGCACAAATTGCAAATCGGTAGGCTCATTTCAAAATGGCGGTCGAAAAGAACGACATACGGAAACATTTCGCAGCAAATATTATTGAATTCTGATTGATTGGAAAATGATATTCCAGAAAGATAAAAACTTTGGAAGAAATTGTAAAATTGTAGTTTAGCGATGAACTCGATTATTTTGATCGGATTATTATGTATTTCAATCAGTTCTTGTTCTTGCATGTCTATTTCATTATGCCTGGTCAGCATGTCAATACGTCTATGAACACCGTGACCCACTTCTTAAAACTGATGGTTATGTTGCTTTCTCTTTCTCAAAACTTATCAAAATCTTGACTCAACTATCAGTTTACACGCAAGACAGAAAAGAAAACACATATATGTGCCGATTAGATATAAACCGTATTTATTTGAAAAGTAAAATCTAATTTCAATTACCCTAGACCTAAAACATCATGTCCCATGTCCCAGTTTAAAAAGCATGCAGTATCCGGGCATCATGCGCGATCGACCATATCACTAAATTGACAATTGGGGACAATGGAACACGGAACAAGGGCATATGCCACTGGGGAATAGCCAATGGATACAGGGTCTTAGGCCTAGTATCCATTGGCTGTTCGCATATTCAGTATTCCCTTGTCTCGTTTACTATTGTTTATAATTGTGCGGCGCAACACAGACAATAAACTTCGTTCTGCTTAGATGATTCTTACGACCTGGCAGCACCAACAATCAACATGTTCATACTTGGTGAGCACCAGGTCATAGGAGTATCTGCCGTACACAGGCCACTGATATGATCACCAAGCAGAACGAAGTTTATTGTCTGTGTTGCGCCGCACAATCACAAACAATAGTAAACGAGACAAGGGAATACGGAATATGCGAACAGCCAATGGATACTAGGCCTTAACGGCCACTAAGCACAATAATGTCTTTGTGGCGAGTGATAATTGGAGATAATGGAACATGGAACAAGGGCTCACGCCACAGGGGAACATCATATGGATTCAAGGCCTTAGGTTAATTTTCTGAAACTTTTCGAAACTTTTAAAAGCTTTGACAATTTTTGCGCAACTTTGGCAATCCTCCCGAGTGTGATGGAGCTTTTCAAAAAATAAAACCAAAGGTGATCTGGTAGGTAAGAAAACATGGTTTACTTACATTTCGCAATAAGAGTTTCTTTTCAAGTACTCGTAGATGGATGTATATGAAACGTCCAAAATAATCTTGCACAAAATAGGAACGGTTTAGTATAAGTTAGGTATTCTTTAATTAAATTATATTTGTTTGTATCATCTTATTCACAACGCACGCTTACCCCTTTCCGCTCCTCATCACAACAATCAAACACCACACACACCACACCATTTTCATGATTTAATGGGCCTCCTGTCTCTATTTATCTTTAAAAATACTTTCAAATGCTATAAATGGACCTTTGAAAATGTTATACAAATCTATTCAAATCCTCAGACAGGCTAAAGCAGTATTTGCCATTGAAGTAAAAATACGACTTTTATTACATTCGCTTCATCAAGTTATTTTCATCTTCGTGAAATTCGAATTGAATTGAGAGTCAAATATAAAGTCTATCAACATGAGCTAACATGATTAAATCCACATAATCTGCGTAATTCATGGTGGAAGTAGCTGATAATCGTCAATCTTTATACACGCGTTTAAAGTGCAAATAATTTTTTAATTGCTTTAGGGTTGCAGATAACGTCGCCATGTTTTAAATCCTCTAAGTTTTAGTTCTATACCAGATATTTTTCAAAATGGCTACTGTTTTTTATTTTGAGGTGGCAACTACGTCCCTACTCTCGGACTTTGACGGCCTCCCATATACCCTACCTTATCTACCTCCTTTTTAAATCAAAATGACCGCAAAGAATGTAAAAGAAATTACTTAAATGCCCAGTTAGAGGATGGTTAGGAAGACGTAAGATACTCAACTGAGCAAGGAATGATGAACTGAATGCAAGCAGGTGTAAGTTTCATTGTTACAATTCACACTGTACTGCAGATAAAGAGTTACAATATATAGCCATCTTGAAAAATATCTGGTAAAGCCCGGGATCAATCAATCAATCAATCAATGATACAAGTACATGCATACCCCATGAAGGAGTCTATTCGTACTGGGGACCCACGGCTTTACGTGACTGTCCGACCACGGAGCAAGTAGAGTAAAGTTTCTTGCCAAATTAAACAAGGAGACGAAAACCGCCCGGCCAGGGGCTCGAACCCACAATCTCTGTATTACGAGACCCGTGCTCTAACCGCTCGACCACGGTATAGACCTGTAGTTCTCGCTAGCTCAGTCGGTTAGTTCTCGGACTGTTAATCATGGGCTCTTTAGTTTCTATCGATCGTTTCGCGTTCGAGTCCAGCTGGAGCTGAGTGTGCGAAAACTGTATCTTTTATGAGGGTGTGAATTGCTCAAGCTATAGGGTTGCGCCAATTAATGTAGGCCACAGTAAGCCCTTTGGCCCCATGGAGTCTAAGTAGTGATTTAACCCAATGATTAGAACTGCTCTGTAAAGTGCGCTGAGGCCGCGTGGAATTACAAGTCGGGAGAGCCGCGTATAGTGCACTATAAATCACCTGCAATTTACATATCTTCATAATTAAAGAAGAATAACTGGCTATTGAGTAGATAGATTTGGTTAAGATTGAACATTGATCATTTTCAGCCTGTTTACAAAATTTAAAAATGAGCGCATTTGTCGTCTTCAGTATCTTAAGTGTCCTCTAGAAATAGTGCCGTTCCCCCGATTTCCCGTCCCACGGACCAAGCAATGAGCCCGGAGACTCAGACATGGTAAACACTAAATTGAACAATATTGAGAGCACAGAACAAGGGCTAGTGTCACCCTGTTTCAATGACTGCTTATGTAGCGATGTATTAAACTGCTTTTAAATTTCTAAAAATCATTATACAAAATGGGGACCCCCCCCAAAAAAAAAAAAGAAAAAAAAGAAAAGAAATTATATCTAGAAAGTACTATCCATTTACAAGTAATTTTGATCTTCACGAAATTTAAATTCAATTGAGAGTCAAATGTAAAGTCTATCAATTCAACAAGCCAATCAATAGTTACCATGTAGATATTCATCGCCGTGTTTTTGGTTTGACGTACTAAACTATAAACCAACTATGCGAAATAAAAAATCGTCATCAAACAAATGTTTTGATGAAAGGTTTAACTAAGTTGAAATTATTCAATACAGATGTTATCGTTATTAACTTTTTTCTGGATACTATCACACAGAGAAATTTATATATTTTGTAAACCGATTTGACATTGACATTGTATAAAAAGTTGTATCATAAGACTTCCATGTTAAAATATAAAAGAGGTTGAAAGTTATCTTCAAAACAAAATGTGTATACCGTATACAATGTGAGCACAATCCGAATAAGGCTGGGTTAGTGTGGGACTTCAACAGGTTAACATAATTTATGTAGTGCTAAGCAGTAACATCAAGACATCAGTAGAATAGTTTCAGAATTAGCAACTTGCATCGTAATCTACACGTCGACCTTATGGAAGAATAAAACATCGGAGCTTTCCTTTTGTATATATAAAAGGAAGCCCGGTCATAATACGTCGAAATGTACTTTTATGACGTACTGAGAAACCCGGTCATAATACGTCGAAATGAACTTTTATGACGTATTGACGAAGGAATTGTTATGCCACAATGTAATAATACCCATTTTCTAAGATTGTTTTCAAGTTTCTAACAGACTGGTCAGTAGTAGCACATTTCTTTTAAATGACTTAAGCTTTTATAATCATTAATTCGTCTCTTGTTACTCATCAATGTTCATTCCTCTTCTCGATTAATGACCTCGACAAGTTTGTGCTTTAAAATTTATCACAAAAATGATTTATACAAAGTCAAAATGGATGATGTGCATCATACCAGGGTCTATGGCTTACATTTGCTTCAAGCTTCAAGTTATTTTGATCTTCATGAAAGTTCAATTCAATTGACTGGCAAATATCAAATTCTTTTAAATGGTTTTCACTTATAGATAATGATCGTCGCTCCATAGATACAATAGTTGAAATGAAATAATAGCATTTGAGTTTTCCCGTAAGGTTTACTTCCCGGGCTATACTTTGGCAGAAATAATTATATATAGCAGTTGTCATTACATTTTCTTCTTGATTTCTAATTATGCTATGCTTGGAACATTTGAGACTGATTGTAATCAAACATCTATTGAAGAGTATAATAAGCATTCGCAAAAGTAATTTCTTGTTTAAGTAAACATATCAAACTTTCAGTGAAAAGAATTGTCATCACTAATCTCTCCAAATAATCATTGGACAGGATGCTCAAGTCGACACTGTAATTCATTATGTTACCTACGAATACCAATACCATGCTTTTAAAACATAATGGTTTAAAATCTAAAATGCCCAATTCGCTACAAATTGATGGTTTTACGGATGGTGTAGGTCACCTGGTGTTAGAAATAAGACAAAGCCCTTCTCCAATATGTTTGTTGTCACTTCTAAAACTCAAGCAGTTGGCTTTACTAAATTATAGCATTCCTTGTTTGAAAATTGTATTTTAGCAGTTTCTGTATTTTGTTAGTCAAATGCGTACACATGTATTCATTATATTTATCATAAAAAGTTGGGTATCTATTTTATAGAAAAGCAAGGACTTTTGTATACACGTGAAGATTTTCAGTTTTATAAGAAGACATGCACATCAGTATTCGTTGGTAACAGGGCTGACTTAGGAATATATATTTCTAGACAAGCAGTGATTTTTTAAAAAATGTATATGAACCATTTTATACTAGTTTTGAATTGATTTTCAACCATCTGTTTTGATTGATGAGAGTTTTGACTAATCTTTCATCTAATATCATCTGGCTATCAATGTCCAATCACAATGACAAAATAACTTGTGTGCTGAATGTTCGTAAGTAACATAGCAGTATTCGTAACTAACAATCACACTATTGAAAGGTATCTGCAAAGATTCATTCATAAGCAAAGAAATCTGTATTTTCATAACCACGTCAAATATATCATCACTTAAAACGTCTTTATTGACATATAGGGTACCATTTAGTTCTCTGAAGGTTGTATTTTGAAATGTTGGATGATGATTGATAACACACATGTAGTCGCTAATTTGGCACAATTTGATAAAAGGTTTTGTGGGTTTTTATAAAATTACCAAAAATCCGATATGGCCGCCAAAATAGCGCAGTTTTCTTTAAAATTGATTAAATAGCAAATAAATGTATAATAAATTATAGTTAAACAATAGAAATAAGCAGGTTAGGTTACAACATGATCACTATATAATTCTCAAATTATGTCAGTTACATGTTTTAAATTAAAATGGCGCCAAAGATGGGATGAAAAATGGCCACCAAGATACTCTGTTTTGGTAAAAATAGGTTAAAACAACCTTAACACAGTATTCTAAACTAAGCAAACTTTCCAAATATTCAGTGGAAATGAATTTGAGGTTTGCAACAAGATCATTTCTTTCACAATGTTGGTGTTAACATGCATCAAATCCAGAATAGCGCTCAAGAAGCGGTCCAAAATGATCACCAGATTTCTATTGTTTGTTTGAAAATACATAATGGCAGCATCAGCTTTATAACATTAAGTATTCAAGATTATCAATCGAAAATGGCTATGAGGGTTACTACTTAAAATGTCGTTCAAATGTTTTAAATCCACAATGACCAATGACCCCTACCTTTAGATTTGAAGCATGTTCATAGCATTAATTTCGAGAAAAAATATTTTGCTGCAAATCTCAAAACCACTGCTCTCGCTCCGACCCGTGTTTGCGCAAAACATAATTGTCTTTGGACCTCATTTATGGGAGCCGTTTTGAATTAAAATAATAAAATCAGAATTTGGGTGAGAGGATTCTGATGAACAGTAAATGTTACTCTAATCCACTTCTTAAGAACATCAACAATAAAATTATCAATGATAATAATAGTAAGGATGTTTCCCGTTTTAATTTGCATTGAATATTTCAAGTTTAAAAAGTTGCATTAATGTCGCTCTAATTCATTATGAACACAAATGTATATGGGTGACTATTTTGGACATCAGTACAGCCTCATTTTGAATTAGAAACAATATAACAATATGGTATGAGGAAAATGATTTCGCCTGCCAATGTCGGTTTCTGCAAAAACTACCTCATATAGATGATTTTCACAGCAATTTGGCACCATTATAACTACATAAATCCAAAAATGTTTCAACATGCCTTCCTGCAGTGTCTCAAATAGCTAAATCCCCGGAGCTTCCGGGGGCTTCGCCCACTGGACCCCCACCAGGGGCCCTAAGGCGGGCCCCTGGACCCCACCCGTTATTCGCTCCGCTCACTTCGTTCGCTCCGCTCGCATGGTCAATATAATTCTGTCGGTTCGTCTTCATATTGTGCCCCCCCACACTTTCAAAAACCTGGCTACTCCACTGGATAGGGGCACCATTTTGAATTTCAAGGATGTTTATAACAATGTTTGATAAGAAAATTATACATTTCCCCTTATCGTTTTGAATATATGTTTTAAATGCCTTATTCATATGACTTTAGAGTGAACTCAACATGCTTACTTTAAATACTTATTCGGGAACAATACTGTTATTTTGCGAAAACATATTCGTATCTAATATTAGTTACTTGAAAATTACCTACGAATACATGGGTTTTGTGAGGTGTTGAATGCTCGTAAGCATCATAGCAGTAATTTCGTAGCTAACAATCACACTATTAAAAGGTATCTGCAAAGACATCTTTATTTTCTTAACCACGTCAAATATATCATAATTTAAAGCGTCTTTATTGATAGATGAGGTACCATTTTAGTTCTCTGAAGGTAGTATTTGGAAATGTTCGATGATGATTTAAAGTACCGCATTCATTTTCAACCAATGGGACACATTCAGTTTGGCGTAGCAGTTGTGTAGGAGAGTTCACAACTTCCATTGTCATATGACTTTAGAGTGAACCCAACATGCTTACTTTACATATTTGTTAGAGAACAACACTGTTATTTTGCGAAAATATATTCGTATCAAACATTAGGTAAATGAAACTAAATAATGTGAAACTTAAACTCTCTATATTCCTACTAAATGTTCAAGCTATTGAAGTTGACCGCCAAATTGCTCCCAGAAAAGAAAGAACTTGCCTCTCACTGCTCTAAGTGAAATGGGTTTCTATGACCTCCTTAATATACCACCCTGTTTAATTAATCGCATTTATAATAGGAAGTTGTGTTATGGCCTAAGTATTATAGTTGAGTAAAGGTAAAGTAAAGAAATACATAGGCATATTTGTTGCATATTAATTTGCAATGCGTAATAACCATAATTCTATTTTTAATTAAACAACAACAACAACAACCAACAACCAAACAATCAAACAAAAGCAAATACAAGAACTTTTATGCCCGGGCCTACAATATATAATCTCTATTTTCTGGCGAAATCTTCAGATAACGTACCTGGCTTATTTATTGTTTTTGGAAATGTCATTGGTTACTTTATTCTTAAAATTGAATTTGCATCTGGTCCTTCCCCCGGCGTACGTCAATGGCTTAGAATTGATTTAGGTTAAACGATGACATTGGCCTTGCCTTAACCCTGTCAAGACGGTAAACGAACATTTGACAACATGACCTCACATTGTACCTCCTATAGTTATTTGGACGTGTTGCCATGTGTTTTTTGTATTTCATAGGCCAAAAAGTAAATTGTGTTGCTCAGTCAGTTGAGAGCTATTTGTTGTGATTTTTATTTGCACCAAAAATTATTTATGACATTTAATAGTGTAATGAGAATTTTGTGGGAATAATCATATATATCGTATCTAGGGAGTAGGAATTGCGTCATAAAGCCTGAGCACAACCGTTTCTACATATGCCGGTATCGTCAGTAAAATCCAGCGGATTTAGGTTTTACAAACATTGTTTTACATTATCTAAAGAAATTGCATTTTTTTGTTGGATTTTTAGTTTTACGAGGTGGACAATGGCGTATTGATTTTGTTTTGAAATCTATTCCACCTTCCTCTGCTCTGAATTACTTTTGTTGTGAATATAATGTACGTAATACCACCAAACCTGGTTTATGCCAACTTTATGTCGGTAGTTGAAGGTAACACAACATATTTTTCGTAAGAAGCCTATTTGCCATTACAATTTCAGATAGTGCCTATTACTAGTACTTTGTTATGAGTAAAACATGGAGGCTTTTTTCATGTTTTAAGATCACGGGACCATAATATTTTGCACAACTTTTTCGCCTTCAGCTGATCTTAACTTCCAGAGAGATGAGAGTCTTAACTTTCAGAGAGATGAGGGTCCATCGGAAACTGGTGAAAACTACACTGTATTGTAAACAGTTGCCTAATTGTGTACAGAGTGCAATTACGCGGCAGTCAAAACCTGTTTTCATGGTTTTTCTTTTCGTCTGCTGTTTATGGCTCATATGTTCTGTAAGCTTAATTCTCTACACGGATAAGTTTGATCAAAGATTGGAATCGTTGAATATCTCAAGAATACATAAACGTATGGCGCTGTGGTTAGACTTCAAATCAAATGAGCTTCGTAAAACAAAAGATGATGGAAGTGGAATATATTGGATTCTTCCAGTTTACAAATGTGCATGGTCGCTAGATGTCGTACTCAAATCTTACTTCTATGCAAATATTACACGCAATGTTGTTATTTTCAAACATGCCAATTCTACTGCAATTGATACCGTGATTCGAAAACACTCTAGATTTATTCAAATGGATGTAGTGGATAATTCATTTGCCTGGAATATACGAAGGGCAACAAATAATAACGATAAACATGATAAACAAATGTTTTTGAGTGAAGAGTCTGAAATTGCCAAATGTTCCCGCCATTATTATTGGTGGATCATGGATTTAGTAGGAGAAACATCCCCTAATGTTATGTGTCTAATGTCCGATGATACGGTGATGAAACATGACATTATAAACCAGATTCAGGAAGGTTTGACCTTGATGAATAGCAGTCACATTGGGTTAAATCTGCAGAGCAGTACTAGTAGTACATCTGTATCATTTTGTTTACGGAATAAAGACTGGTTATGGATTAAACGACACAAGAATGAACAAAATAAATTCGGAATAAATAATAACCAAGACTTAAATATGAGGACCTTTCTCGGTCCATCCATCCAACTGGCGAAGAATATATTTGAATTTGATAGGGACAAAGGGCACACAGAAGTTTGTAATTTGCAGGAGAAAATGCGAACATCACTTGCAGATAACGCTCTGGCTTGGACATCTGTATCTACCAAACCAATTTTCATAAAACAGTCATTTCCATCACTACTTTTCTCATCACCATCAACAAAAGATGAACACAATTGCTTGAAATCCCGGTATTGTCCGTATCTAAGTTATACAAAGGTTCACCCAGGAATATGGAGACGGGATGCTAAATTTAACATAATAGTTGACTTATTAAATGTTGGCTTAAACATGTCGAAAGTAAATGTAACAAATGGTGGAGAAAATGTGATGTCTGTTTTTGGAAGAAATGAGAGCCTTGAATTCGCAAAATATTCCCATGGAGCATGGAATTTACCTTTCATACCTCACGCACAATTTAGTACATATCAAGGAAGAATATTCAAATCAGCAATCGAAGAAAAACCAAAATCATGCAACAAGTTTTTCTCGGGTACAACTGTCGTGTACGAACGTGGAGATTATGCCAACTTTTATTTGACAATCATGGATTGGTATAACATGCATTCTATATTTTCGCATTTAAATCTTACATCGGCTAACATCGTGTGGCTTGATGGCCATCCGCATGGACATTTTGATGATATCTGGCCCCGTTTGTTCAATGCAAATGTGTATTATATTGGTATGTTTAGGACCCAAACCATTTGTTTTGAACATCTGGTCATGATGCCAAAAAGAAGTCCAATATATCACCATTCAGCTGAAGAGAGCTGTACCTTAAATGATTTTGTTCAACGCGTGAAACGTACATTTCGAATAAAACCAAAAACTTTTAAGCATGATACAATCATTGAAAGAAAACCATATATGTCACATCCGCGCATAAATATGACTTTAAAAATAGACCGCGTCCTTAGCAACATGGATGAAGTTCGACGTGCTTTTCCGAAAGCAAAAATAATCCGTATGGAAACATTGTCTTTTGAAGAACAGTTACAAATAATAGCAAATACAAATACATTATATGGCGTACATGGTGCTGGTTTATCTTGGGGCTTGTTCCTTGAACCAGGCTCCAAACTTGTCGAATGGGTCCCCAAATCTCGTGAAAAAACATTGTCGTTTCAACAGCTAATATCATGGCGACCAGACTTGACGTATAAACGAGTGAACCTTTTGCCGGTGGAAGGTGATGACCAATCGTGGATCTTGCCGATTGAAGTATTTAAAAACAAAACGAAGGGTTAAGCGCATAACAAATAATTAAAAAGTGAAAAAATGAAGCAAAAATATGTATAAATCACGGTAAATGTGTTATAGAAAAGAGTCTTATAATAGACCAGAAGGTCATCTCTGTCGCTATTTTTTTATCGATTTTTTTTTTATTTAAATAGGATTTTTTTGAAAATTAAATCGAATTTTTATTTTCATTTCAGAGGTTTGTAGGAACTACACCCTTCCCCTACCTCACATTGCTCTTCAAATGAGAACATTAAGTCCTAATGATCTTAAAAAAGGTATTATCGTATAAATAATTGATCTAAGTTTGGCAAAAAACGTGATTTTGTAAAAAAATCATATGTTTTATTTAAATTGATTTTTCTTTTATTTGATTGAAATTTCGGTTGATTGTGCTGATTTATATACTACTCCTTGCCCTCTTGTTACACTTTAAATGAGAACATTAAAGTCCTTCTGATCTTAAAAAAAAAGTATTTTCATACATGTATAAATAATTGATCTAAGGTTGGCAAAAATCATGATTTTGTAAAACAAAAATCATTTGTTTTATTTAAATTGATTATTTTGATTTGTTTCAAATATACTCTTTACCTGTTGTTTCTCTTTAATTGAGAACATTAAGTCATTCTGATCTTAAAAATGTATTTTCATATAAATAATTGATCTCGGGTTGACAAAAATCATGATTTTGTAAAAATAAAATTCGTTTTATTTAAATTGATTTTTTTGATTTGATTTCAATTTCAGTAGATTTTGCTGGTTTATATACTACTACTTCCCCTGTTGTTACTCTTTACAGCCATTCCATGTAACTGTCTAATTTTCCAAAACTTGTAAAATGCTTAGAACTTTCAAATTACAGGTGCTATAGTAACAAATTTGATATCAGATGAAAGATATTATTGTGCTCTTTAATTTGAGCCATCACACTATTAGATTGAGTATGTTAAACATGAATTATTGCCAAAAAACACGTTTTTACTAAAGTTAGAGCAAAAAAAGGTATCAACCAAACCAATTTACGTAAAACAGTCATTTCCATCACTACTTTTCTCATCACCATCAACAAAAGATGAACACAATTGCTTGAAATCCCGGTATTGTCCGTATCGTTTGCATAGGCGGCGGAAGCGGGGGGAGACGGGGGGGACATGTCCCCCCCTAAATTTTTCGAGCGGGGGACGGACCCCCTCAAAAAAATCAAGAAGATAGAAAGAAAAAGAAAGGAAATGGTAAATTTTCCCTTTGTTTTGATCCTTTTAATATGAAAAATCAAAAAGATTTGCGCGCTTCGCGCGACATTTCAGTAAAAGTTTGCAATTTTTGCGCAAATTTCACAATTTTTAACAATTTGTAGCTGAAATTAGCCGATTTGGCAAATTTTTTCCGCGCGCTACGCGCGCATTACAAAATATCACAATTTTCCTCCAACGATTTTTGCTCAAAAAATTAGCCGCCCCCCCCTAAAATTTCAACCTTCCGCCGCCAATGATCGTGTGGTCTAGTGGAATGGAGCAGGACTCCGAATCAGTAGGTCGTGAGTTCGAGCCCCGCTAAGTTATACAAAGGTTCACCCAGGAATATGGAGACGGGATGCTAAATTTAACATAATAGTTGACTTATTAAATGTTGACTTAAACATGTCGAAATTAAATGTAACGAATAGTGGAGAAAATATGCTGTCTGTTTTTGGAAGAAATGAAAGCCTTGAATTGCCAGAATTTCGCAACACAAATAGGTACTTGATAACAAAACAAATTTAGATAATTCACCAGCGTCAGGTTTTCCAGAAAAAAAAATCGAGCATATCATTATTTTTAGACTGATTTCACGTCATCTCAATACACATCACTGTAAAAAAGTATTTCTTTTTGTTTACATCTTTCAAACTTGACGTTATGGATGGAAGATTGCTTCATTTTATTATAAACCACACCCATATTTTAGATTGAAAGTGGCTTCGGAGATGTGCATTGATCTGGATTTGCATTCTCGTGTAGATAACACACTCTTCACCCATCTTGGATTTTGATGTCAAGATAATTACGGTGATTACGTCATCACATTGCCTTTCTGATCATGTTTTCAAGATGATGGTTAACGGTTACTGCCATTTTGAAAAATGTCAAAAATCAAAACTTCCTTTAGGTGAGGTGTATTGAAAGGAGTTACACTTCTTTTAGTACAAGTCGCCCTTGCTAATCACGTTTGCAAAAATGAAATTCGAGTGGTATTCATTTTCTTGCGTAATTTAATCATTACATATGAGTTCCATATTTCATTATACGGATTTAGACCGTCGATAATAAATGTATAAAACGATAACATCATTTTATACCGAAATGTTTTGTGCTCAATATAGGCTCGACTTGTAAATCTTGAATTTAATTTGTTTAATGGATAAATAATGTACTCCGCGACTATAAAAGCAACTTCGTTCGTAAAGATTTACATATGGGCATAATTAACATAGATTACTAGAACAACCGACGTGGCCTGGTTTTTCCAGAGATCTCCTGAATGAATCTTACGTAAAGTAATAAACGTGACACAGGTTTCCAGGTTATGTGCATTTTACAGGTTATTTCAAAGCATGAAACCTGTTAAAAGGGACTAGCCTGGATTCTTGAAATTTCAGAATACGTAATTCTTTGCTCTCACTTTTTAGGCAAGCAGATCTAAAATGTTTCACGGTGCAATGAATGATGCTAAATTAAAATAAAAAAATCATATAAGTAGAAGTCGATGGTACCGTTTCAAAATGGACCCCAACATTTACGAATGACATTTTTCCTGCTAGATAATAGGGCAACTCTTTGAAAAAAAAGGAAAATTGTGTATTTTTGGTAAAAGCTGTTTGGTAAATGTAATTTGAGTTCTTTAAACGTTGGGTTAGTCAATTACACAGGTTATATGACACCAAAAAGTAGCTTTGTATACTCAGGATGCACTTAACAAATACAACTAAGTAGCAAAGCTCATTTATCTCGTATACAAGGCTAAAAAGGTAAAATATTAACTTATGGTATTTGGAGTTCATAATCAACACTAAACTTGCTCTTAATTCAGATCCCAGTAATGTGATTATTCTCATTATTTACATAAGATTTTTGAAAAAAGTGTATGCTGGCCGATAATTCATGTACCGATGCAGGTTGCTTTGGCAGTTGACAACAAATCAAAAAACTAAAATAGGGAAAAAATCCACACCTGATCCCGTACATTTGATTCTAGATTTTAAGAATTTTTTTTTAGCGTTTACATATATTCATAGGATTTGGACAGAACAAATTACAAGTTACTATATGTTTACTAGGTGTGGTCCTGGGATCTGGTTCTGCTTTATTATGAATTATACTTACCAGATATACTATAAGTTATGTTCATGTATTTAGTAAAACTGAAATGTCATTTTCTATTAAATAAATGTCAATTATTTACTTCAACTATAAGTGTTATGAGTTTTCTTTGTCTAAAATTTACAAATTATGATTGCAGATTTTAACTTGCATAATGCTTTCAACCAACAGCTGTGAAATATATTTTGTTTTAGCATCCATAAAATTGGACGATTTTTGACCGATGAGTGTCAGAAAACTTTCAGAGTTCAAAGAGCATACGTGAGAGATATACATATATTTCCATCATAAATGCCGCAAAACGTTTTTACTTACAAATATTCTAAACGAGTAAGATTGCCGAAAACATCTGAATCCAAGTGAGTTAACTTTCTTGCAAAAGTGATGTTTCTGAAAACAACAAGAACAGACAAAATACATTACTCATATGGCAAGGGAACATTTCGAGGATTGAGAGCCACAGGGCTGTTTTTGCACGAAAGAAAAAAGATAAATAAGGTTGTATTTGCACGTGCAACAAAGGTGCAAATACGGCCTCGTGGCTCTTAAGCTGCCCCTGCACACTCTTAGAATGTTGGGCAAATAATTTACCCAACGTTGGTTCAACTATGAACAACCCAACTTCTGGGTAAATAATTACCAACGTTGCGTACAATGTTGGCTAATTA
>JXSR01S007032.1:18104-34715 GCA_000969725.1 Ophiothrix spiculata | reverse complement strand
AAGAAAATCTGTATATTATTTATTTATTTATTTATTTATTCTTTATGGGGGATTTGATGGAGATTTTTGATGGTGATTTTGAATCACAGAAAGCCTCTTAATGCCTTGGTCACATAACCATCGCTCGTTGACCTATGTCTGGTAATCGGAAGGAACTAGCAAGCCGGAAACATTGGTTTGACATGGGTGTTTGCTTGCATTGTCCGGTTGGTCATCGGTCAGCTGCTGGTTGTTATGTGACCAAAGCATAATACATCGTTGACAAACTGCAAGGTTTAACTCCCCATGCTTTTGGTGCCTCCGGCTCACAAACACTGCCCGGTCTGCACATGAAGTTGACCAATGTCTGGTAATCAGAAGGAACTAGCAAGCCCAAAACATAGGTATGACATGGGTGTTTGCTTTTGTTGTCCAGTTGGTCATCGGTCAGCTGCTGGTTGTTATGTGACCGTAGTATAATATATCGATAACAAGCCGCAAGGTTTAACTCCCCAAGTTAAATCCTTGTGGCATGCTTTCAGTGCCTCCGGCTCACAAACATTGCCCGGTCTGCGCATGAACACAATGCTTCAAGTCACAGGATGATGTCATTCAGTCTATATCCTCTTAATTTCAGCCTGGAATGATGCCGTGAACATAACACAATCTTGCCCAAAGACAAGTGTGACATGGGTATCAAGAAACATGGTACAAAACTCAGAATCTATGACCCTTACTCTCAGGGTGATAATTTGCAACCAACTGATGCAAATATGAGGGTTCTTTTCTCTCTAAGTTGGCTATATTTGTCCTATTTCCACTACAAACACATGTACAAACTCATATGAAAACATGGATGCAAACATTTTTTGTTGATAACAATTTATTGAAAACATGACTCTTAAACTTTAGATTAAAATAACTCCTGCACATTCTGGTTGTCATGCAATAGTTCTCTGGAAAAAAGCTCTAACAAAGCAAGATAAAATGCATTTGCAAGATTTTTGCAAAACTGAGTTGTACTTACGCTCATCTGCACGATAGACTGGCCCACAATCCTGGCAAAGCCTTGGTTGACTTCAGCGGTCCATTTTAATTCCTGCAGAAAACAAAGATATGGAATTCTTTAATGTTTAATTGTGTTCCAATATCATGCCAACTATTGTCTTCCTTGATAACCACCCTTCATGAGCTTCTCCTGTTCAACCTGTCTATGAACACCAAACATGACAAATAAAATGGGGTTATGTTTTTGTTTGTGGTCTTCCAATGTTTTTGGATGTGCTGGGTGACCCCACACAGGCCTACCAAAGTAAAAGGAATTAGAATACATGCAGTGTTCGATATACCAGACAAAACAGGGGTGTAAGAGGCCAGTTGACAAAAACGAGGAAAAGCGTCGTAAAGTCAGGAAAAAGGTCGAAAATGGGCTGAAAATGAATAAAAAAGCCGAAATTTTAACACAAGAAAATTTTCAAAAACGAGAAAATCAGCTGAAAAGAGGAACTCTCACACCCCTGAAAAAGTTACATAAAAATCTACCTGTACAAATCAGTGGTGGTAGGACGATCCCTTTTTCCACGCACGGTACCACCCTGGCACCACCGAAATCACCGAAATCAAAAATAACTGCCTTCAATAAAAATGAACGAGGATGGTGATGATCACGTGTTTAATTTTGATTAAAAGATTTATTTGAAATATTTACCAAGTTTTACTAATTTGCAAAATATAAAGCCCGAAATCACAAGCTGAAACTTTTTCTATTATAGAGACCCTATGTGTATGCAATCATTATCAAAAATAAATAAACCACTTCAACTTCAAGTTGATGCTCATGAGTCACGATATCAGCTAGCTCAGCTGACACCAGCGCCGTGACAAGTCATGGACATGGTCGATCATGGTGCATGCTGATATGGCATATTTGTTTTAGTATTTGGGGAAAAAACCCTGTCGGTGTTTGTTTGTTTTTTTAAATATAGATACTGATAAAAAGTCATAAGAAAAGAAAGTTTGAGAAGGAAAAAAAATTATGAAAAGAATTTTCCCAGAGCAGGCCTCGATCGACGTACCTCCCGCGTCCGAGGCGATCGCCTTAACCACTTGGCCACGGAAATTACATATTGGATGAAGGGATTTTATAAT
Source organism: Ophiothrix spiculata (assembly GCA_000969725.1). Classification (NCBI taxonomy): domain Eukaryota; kingdom Metazoa; phylum Echinodermata; class Ophiuroidea; order Amphilepidida; family Ophiotrichidae; genus Ophiothrix; species Ophiothrix spiculata. The sequence goes on along the minus strand of JXSR01S007032.1, from coordinate 32,588 downwards.
AGACATACATCCCACTTGAAACGAGCCTATTTTCCCTGATACGAACGGCAGATATACAGAGCGCATGTCTCGTATGACGTCACATTATCCGTAATTAAAAATCTGTTTAGTTTTCAAAAAAGTCAAAATATCTTTTTAGTTTTCCGGGGTTGAAGTTCCAACCCCAACGGATTTGGAATCTGCATATTTTTATACGCCAAGTAGGGGTATAAAATGAAATTTTGGAGCTTTAATTAAAATTCAAGTTTTTTGAATGGGAGTTTCAAAATCTGATGACGTCATGTCCTATCCCCCCTGGTACAAATGAAATAACCTGCACAAATTATAAATCGAAATTTTAGCATTCTACAATTGCGAATTTACCAGTAATTCTTCTAAATGTTGATGCTGATCTTTCAAGGAATTTTGTTTTATTTTATGTGAGATACTGTTCAAAGCCAGATTGGCCTTGAAGGCGGTAAATCAAACACTGAATACAAGCTTGAATATAAAGTGCACCAGTGCCAAAGGAAGTTTACTTTATTGACCAATAAATGTCCAATATTGATTATTACATGGCAATTCTAGCAATCATTGTAGGGCAACTACTTCCTGTGGCCTTGGTAAGGAAGCATGGATCTAGATGCCTGGGATCAGTCACTTTTACATTTGTTAATTTCACCAATAATATATTGATGCTCGAGTCCTCCTGATATCCCAGAACTGTGTAGCCTGGGGTTCTACTTGAGTTTGGTTTCGGTAGGGACTTGCCTCTAGGAATTTAAAATGCAACCCATACAAACACACAAGTTTTCAAGAGATGGGGACCCATCCATGTACCAAATATCCCAAATTTGAGTCTTGAAATTTATTCAAAAAATCACCATTTTGTCATCCAAATTTGTGCTATTTTGGCACAATTTTTCAAGGTTTTGTGACAAAATGCAACTTTGCATCATTGGCGCAAATTTTGGAAAACTTTAAAAAGTAGAGCCATCAAAATACCAAATTTTGTGTAGAAATGGGATTGTCTGAAATACCAGGGCGGGGAGCCTGATTTTGCTTCTAAAATTCCAACACATCCCTATAACCACTTTTGTACTCTAGCCACCCCACCCCGAGCTGTGCAGTAAGATTGCTGGAATTTTAAGGGCTGACAACAAACTTCTATGGGTTTGGTTAGTCCAGTGTCTTTGGCCAAATTCAGCTTAGGATGAATATGCACTGGGTCACGTTGGGGAAAAATGGGCTACAATTATAGCTACCCAGCAGGACTTTTCTTCATATTAAGATTGTGTTTATCTAATCAGACAAAATATATACGTAATTATAGGTCATTTGTGTTCTGTTTTTGTTTCTGTTTGATTTAAATGTGTTTCATCAAGGGTTGTGATTACTTCTGGCCTTCCTGGCCTTTTGATCACATCCTTCATAATATTGTGTTTATATTGTTATATGTCTTTTTAAATTTTGTATATTTTGTACATGATTTTATGAAAAATAAAACTGATTGAATGAATGAATGAATGAATGATGCAAACCAAGAGAAGATATCGCGTGTATCCCATCATGCATTGCTTCCTATGGGAAATTTGTACAGGAAGTCACATGAGTAGTTAGTGATGAGACGAGCTCAAAATGCAAGATTAAAACAATGCATGATGGGATACACACAATTTCTTCTCTTGGTTTGCATCAGATAATTACGTATATATTGTGTCTGATTTTCTCTTGTGCAAACCCATTCAGTGAATGACATGACATCAAGAAAAATAAGCAGAGGGAGTCTATATCTTGAAACTTGCGTAACTCTTGTGTATGGTGACGATTACATAAACATTGTTCTCATACCTCGGATTTTTGGCTAAACCACTCTGGTCAAAGTTGCCATTCCATCTGCAGATGAAGGCCAGAGAGTGGTTTAGCTGAAAAATCAAGTTGTGTGAAAAATGGTGCTGTGATTGGCACAAAAAACATTTTAAATGTTATTTTGCATCATGTTTACAGAGTTTGTGAACATACTGGTAGCATGTCTTATCAGGGATGAGAATGGGTATTGTCAAAAAAGAGGAAAAGCATCATAAAGTTGGGTAAAAGGTCAAAAATGGGCTGAAAATGAATAAAAAAGCTAAACTTTTAGCACATGAACATGATAAAAAAAGAGGAAATCAGCTGAAAAGAGGAACTTTCTCATCCCTGCTTATACCAGGGTTAATACTCTCCCAAGACACAACCAAATCTTTGCTACATATTTACAGGTCAATTTCCACAAATAAGACATATAGAAATAGATTTAGAGCAGAGATCTCGGACTCTGTAAACCAGTCTGTGTAAGGCAAAAACAAAAAAAACAAGTTTGTTTCTGGTAAGTAACCATATACCCAATGCAGAATTTACAGTCATACAACGGTCGAACAAGTACGAATATGTATGCTCTCAAGATGAAATTTGGGTCAAATTAATATGAATGCATGCCAAGACAGCATATTCTATACTTTGATCAACACTAAATAGGCGGGAATTATGAGGCTTTTCTTCATCCGCAAGTAAACATAATCCCAGTTACACGCACGCCGTATATACTGTTGCGCGAGTCACACGTGCAACGCGCGCTGCGTCTTCTGCAGGTTTGCTGTGTCCAGCTATGCACGCACTTATCTGTATCAATTCACGATGTGAAGAGGCCCGCCTATTTGGTGTTGATCAAAGTATAGCAGTGGATTTCACAACCAAACTACAGACCAGATCATGGGATATTTTATCAAGAAAACACGTCTCTTAGCATCACCAACAGTAATACGTAGACATACCTACACCAATAGGTGTCCTTACCGTTTTAACAGTAGAATCTACACAAAAGGGCTTTGTATCAAAAGAGAAGTATGACACATGTAAGCTTTGCTTTTCCTGACGCACTTATTTGGTGCATTTTATATATCAGAAGAACAAATCGTAATGTAACATAGTCTTCCATGCCTAACTCACCAACTCATTGCACTGCACATCATAATAGGTCATACTCCGTACATTATAAAATATGAAAACGGATAAAGGCAGCAAGTCGCCGCTGATTACTGTTATTCCCTGAAAATTCGCTTCATTCCGTGCGAGTGAAAGAGCTTATCTGATGTCGAGTACCAAATTCGTATCCAAAGAGGTAAAGTTCGGCAAAGTCCTATAATAAATTCCTATGCCGACTTGCTGCCCTTAACAAGATTCATAAAATATAATAGGCCTTAATTTAGCCGTACTAGCGGGATAAAAATAATACTTTAAAATCAAAAATATTTCCCATATTCACACGGCTCTTTTCACAGTTTTCAGAGCCATCTTATTTAACAGAAGGATCAACCGACAACCCTAACATACCATAATCATACAACTACAAATGCTTTCTACCTTCCTTCACTTCAAAAACCATCCATGTCCAAGCGTTCTCCCCTATTTAGAGATTGTAGAGTAAAAGCCACTCATTATATGTCTGAGAGCATTGTTTTAATGTGTTTTTCTTTCTGCTTTTTTTGTTAAAAAAGAAAAAAAAAAGAAAAATAGCATATCACATTGCATTTTCTAAAAGTAAAATAATTGCATATCACATTATACTTTTCAAGCATGTTACCAGAAACAAACTTGTTTTTTTTTTTTTTGGCCTAACGGCATCATCAACCATGGAGCTCATATTGGGCGTATTCGTGCACACTCACTTCCTGCCAAAATCAACTCTCAAGCACCGAGATTCGGATGCACCTACTGACAAATCACAAAATTGCATATCACATTATACTTTTCAAGCATGTTACCAAACTCATTTTTTTTTTGGCCTAACGGCATCATCAACCATGGAGCTCATATTGGGCGTATTCGTGCACACTCACTTCCTGCCAAAATCAACTCTCAAATTTAGACCCAGGCGATGATATAGCGCCCGGTACAATTTTTGGTATCTAGCATGATTCAAAATTTATGACGCAAATGATTGGAAACATAGGCATTTTTTGAAAAATAGGGCATATTTATCAGAGGATAATCAAAAAATTTCTTATTTTATTATTTAAAATTGGGATCAAATTTGGGAACGGCACCTGGTCCTGAAAAAATGACTCCTAGTTCTCTGGAAATCTTAAGGACCAGGAGTCGCATTTTTTAGACTTCTGGCTCCTGGTCCATGTCAGCTAAACAAAAAGCTTGATGGACTCAGTATATTGCACTGACCTGATTATTAGGCACGATATCCACCAGTGAACAACAGACAGCCATCTCAGGAAATCTCACCAGCTTGCTCCTCAATTTGCACAGTCTGTCAAAATAATAAACAAATTGATTACTATTATATCATGATTACAGTGATTTGAGCTGTGCAATAGTTTGTATACTATATTGCACGGCATGAAACAAACCTGTGTGATATCACGATATAAAACAAATATTGAATGCCTATGCACGTGCAATGGTACAAAATGTATCATTCGTTCAAATTTGGACTGATCCCATTTCTCGTGAAATAGAAAAGTCCAAATTTGACCTCATGATATATTTTGTATTACTATACCTCATAAATATTTATTAGGCAACAATGAAATATAATTGGTCAGTTTTACCTGATGCTTGTGACAGCATTTAGCCTACTTCCCTCAAGAGCATGTCGGGTGTGCGTAATACTCACGTGGGGGAAAAAATTTAAAAACTACCGCACCCCTACTATCGGACCCTAATAACCATGTCACTCATAAGTTTAAAATTCATTGTGGTAGGTGATCAAGAACGACGGACGTTTTATAACGTTGTTGATGTCGTTGTTGTGTCTTTATCTTACTTAGTGAAATATTTATGAGGTATAGTAAAACAAATACAACATGGATTATTTCGGTGTTGGATCCGTGTGACCACTTCCCTCGGCTTCGCGTCGGGAAGTAGTCACACGAATCCAACACCTCGGGATCAGTAATTTTCAATACTTCCCTCTATACCATGTTGTATTTGTATACTATTGCACTCTCAGACATTCAATATTTGTATATCATAATACCTGGCATTTATACCGCACTAAAACCAAACCAAAGTTTGCACTAAGGCGCATGAAAAATGCAAACAATAAATTAAATTAGAATTCAATACAAAACAGTTCAATTATGGATTGCAAAAACAGATAGGCCTACTAATAATAAGCTAGACTGAAAAGATGATGCTTGAGAAGTCGTCAATTGAGGAAGCTGTCTTAATGTGCTTTGGCAATGAATCCCACAGTTTTGGTCCATAACAAGAAATATCTCTATTGGTTGAATTATGTATTGATCAATCCTATTAAATGTACAGGTATTCTAATCTAGTAAAAAAAATAATATATATACTTTTCCATATTTGAATGAAGGGTCATCACCTACATAAAGCAATTGTAAATCATTTGTTTATAATTAACATGAGCCAAATTAATGCTACAGGCAAATAAGTGTCTCATATAGTGACCCATAAAACCTACAGGATACTGATTTTTGTTCACAAAATATTCCATTAATTCAGCACTATTTTGACCATATGTCTTCAATGAATCATAATATGGATGATCTACAGGGGTTATGAGAACAATGTGTGCTTTCACGTGGTATCAAAATCTCCAATTTGATTTTGTGAGTGAAAGTGATCAGAATACAACAGGGCTAGAAATTCGTTCATTGCTGCGAGAATCTTATTGGATCCTCGCAAATCTACTGGGGGAGAATCTTTGCAAGAATCTTTTGACTCTTTACATTCATACACAATGTGTTTGCCTCATTTTACGAGAATCTATTTGGATTCTTGCAAAATCCTTTTGGGGAGAATCTCTGCGAGAATGGATTCTCGGATTCTCGCCAAATTTCTAGGCCTGTACAAACCTTCAAAGACATATTAATGCATTCAATTCATATATTTAGCTGGCAAGCTCTGGGCGTCCATAGTCTTTAAAACGATCATGAATTGTCATATTACAAATAAGACTGTATGTTAAAGGCATTAGCCATGATCACCAATGTGAAGTTCAACTCTCCTCGACACCTACTGATTTTATTGCATTTTTGGAAAGTACTTCCAACTAATAACTAATATCCAAAACAATTCTTCTTGAACTTGAACATTTACAGTAAAACAGACAATTATTTGCACTTTTAATCTTTCATTACATGGAGAATGAAAAATTCAGTGATAGTGTTTCTAGAAATATATTACTGAATTGTTAAAATCGAAACTTCTTTATTACTTACAATATATTTCACTGACGAAATCACGTTAAGTATACTTAACCTTCCTAAAGAATAATGTTCACTTTTAAAGGAGCTTGGTCCGATTGCCCAAACTTTTTTTCAAACTTTTTGAGACTGGTATCAAAATATTGCTCATATTTTTCTCATAACCCATGTGAAATTTCACGGCTGAGTTATGTTCCGTTTTGGAGAAATATATAAAAATGTGTAATTACTAACATACATAACAGTAACGTATAGGAAGCTCTGAAATACAAAACTACCCATGAAATCAAAACCATTTGACAGATTAAGCTGAAATTTGAAATTAAGACCTCTTGAGTGGTCAACTTTCATGTGACCATGAAAACAAAATTTTGAAAAATCGGACCAAGCTCCTTTAAATCAACAGGCATACATTTAGAATCTCAAACTTGAGGAAAAATAGAAACACTGCTGACAAGAACCCCAAGAAATTAATTTGGTTGAAAATTGTCTTTTTAGAGCAAGTGATATGATTCATGTTGTTTGTTTTGATTCTATTCAGGTCTTTCTTTGATTCAAATAAGCTTCACAAGGTTTCATACCCACATGGATCATGGCTTATGCCTTTAATGTTGCAACAGCTATTTAAAAAAAAAAGAGATTTTCGCCAGAATATTTTCCACTGTCAGTGTTTCAATTTCAAACCGCATTAGTTTATTATTAATCCACATTTAGTCTTCGTTCCTAGTATTTGATAGATCCAGTATATTTCAGGGAGTGAATAATTAACATGATTACATCACATAATCTTTAAGTTTTAAAACATAATTTTTTATTGAAAAAGGCTCAAAAATATAAATAAGAATGAGAATAAAATGCAGGGTGTCCATTGTGATAAAATAATGTACACACCCATCCATCATAAGATGGCGGATGACAGGAAAGACAAGAAATCTTATCTTTTATGCTCTTAATACTGTGCAGCAAACAAAACCTTGCATTTTATTCTCTTAATGCAAGAGTGAACTTACTTGGAAATTGAAACTAGCTCTGTGTTCCCAAAGTCCACATACAAAACTTCTATAATGGGCTCGGCAGGGGCCTCACTAGCAGGGGGCGTCTTGGATTCTTTAGCTGGTGATGACTTTTTGCTTGTTGCTGATTTTTTGCTCCTTGTTGGTGTGGATTTGGTACTGGATGCCTCAACATCCACATCAGAGTCTTTTGTGTCCTCATCCTCTTTGGTCTTGCTGGATTCAGAGTTGGTTTCTTCTTTGGGTGCTGAGATGAATAAAAGACAAGCTTATACATATGAGGTAAAGGTAAGGAATGGCCTATATTTGCAACGGTGCCCATATCGCTTTCAAAGTGACTGCACTGCGATAGACTGTTGGTGTGGGGGAGATCACACACCTTCTTTACTTTCCATGCACTGAATGGTCGATTTTAATCTATAGGTCCTCAGTTCTAACCATAGATTTAAAGGGGAGATACAAGGCAATCCGCCATTTTTATTCCGGCATGGAGACAAAATTGGGGCTATTCGGGTATTTGCCGATAGCTTGCCGATGATGCGTCGCACCTTGTCATAATGCGCGAATATTGAAGCACGTGTGTGCAGGTTAGCGTATCATTCGCGTAAAGTAGTATTTGCGCAGCTAGGTTGTCTCTACGGGTAACTAAGTCTCGGCACTCGGAGTTGATTTTGTCGCGAACTGAGTTGGACCCGAATACCCCCAATTTGAGCTCCATGGCTGACGACGCCATTACACGGGCTGGTATACAAAGCCTGGTATCTCCCCTTTAAATATATGGTTCTAACCCATTCCTCTACTATCTTCTCTCCAAGCAGCTAACAAATAAGCATTTTGCTCAGCGGCGCTAGATCTATATGCCATGGTCCCAGGTTCAAATCCTGGATGGTCAGTGACTTTTTCACTGACTGTTGTGTGGTAGAAGTTTAAAAAATCATATTTAATTGTAATTTACCCACATGTTTGATTCTTTCTCTCTAAGTAATAGACCTTTTCAAAACACGTCTTTCCGTAAAAATGAGCTTGAACGCGATTGGTTGAAAAAATGGCCATGTGATCAATGTTCCGGAGATTTCCGAATGGATTTTGAAAAGGACTGTGGTACCAGGATCAAATCCTAGATGGGCAGGGTTTTTTTCAGAGACTGTTGTGTGGTAGAAGTTTAAACATATCTGATTGTAATTTACCCACATGTTTGATCCTTTCTCTGTAAGTAATAGGACCAGGTTTTCATTAGTTAAAGGTTCTTCAACGGTTTGTGTGTCTTTTTTTATTTTGGTCGCTCACCTCACACACACCGTTGAAGCATTGAAGCACGTTTTACGAGGAGCCATGTAAATAGATAGCGAGGGAAGTAAAAATCATTCGCTCCGAAAATCTCTTTTACCAGTCTTCATTTGCTACGGTCAACCAAGTGAATTTACGCGAATGTCCCGTCTGCTACAATCATAAATGTTGTATAACGAGACTAATTTGTTACGTCGTTGGATGGAAATGAAATAGACAAGCAAATTTAGTCCCGCTGATTAACACGGGGAGAGAAAAGATCCTCATTTTCCAAAAAAATGCAGAAAGATTTAGCGGAATTTAAATTATTGATGTGAAGACTAAGGAAACAAAGATTAGGTGCAGACCAATTTGGGAGTCAGTATCAATATTTTAAAGGGAACATTAATATTTGGCGCTCCTCGGTTTTGTATAGCTCAATGTGCAAACTTAGTATAGGGAGAATTCGTAAAAAGATAAAAGCACTTCCAGATAAAAGATCATTTCTTCTACCCGGTCTTACTAAGTTTGCCTGCAAACTAGTTTTCATACCTGTCCATCTAAGTTGTATGCATTTTAAATTCAAGATGCTTAAAAATCTGATCATCAATGAATCTTAAAACAAAAACTTGGGCCTTTTTTTGAGACTGCATGACAAAGGCGATGTTCTTGCGATGAATATTTATCACTGCCATTGGCCATGTCCATGGCCCTGTATATTGAGCACATAAAAATTCACCGCAAGTGCATTAATTTTGTTCCATTTCAATAGCAAAATAAAATGAAAATCTATTAACCTAGAAAAGAAAAATACTTTGAAAAACTTGGTACACTGCTTAAGTGGAAGCATTTGGAATACATTAATTTACACACACATTTTGTGCTCAATTTGTCTAGCCGAAAATATATACGCCAAGAAAAATAATGTGCATTCAAACTGCACTATATAATTTTCATGTGTGTGAAAATGAACAATGCACACAATGAATACTGGCCGAGCTAGCGTGAAAATGAACTACTTATAAACTTCCTTTTAAAACAATACAGCAACAATTATCCTTACTATTATTGTTTCAAAAAAATTTGGGCACAAACTAACAATCTGAACGCAGCTACTGCATATCATGAAAATGTGACAAGCACAGGACACTATGAAGCACTCAGCACCGTTTTCAATCAGTAATCCACAGTACTACGACATCATTTGCGCCTGGAAGGCTCTCAATTACGATGTCCAAAATTGATTTGAAACAACAATATACGCTGGTTCCCTGCGCCTTTGGTTTTTCACACTCACCACATGCACTCCACAAACCAAAGACGCAGGTACAGGCAAATCAATCCCAATCATTCATTGGCTTGTGCTCTGCGCTGTGTGCGTGAAAAGTTGTTATTGGCACGATCTTACGCGTGCCTGCAACCCGCAAATGTTTGCGCAACGCTCGTTATCGCACGCACAAACGCATAGTGTTACGCGAGTGGGTAACATCACGGGCGCAAGTAAACAACAACCTCTTTACCAATGCATTGAACTAATGCGAAAGTACAATGTATTTGGAAACAGTGAGTGTCAGGCTAAGGTGAGGCATGACACTAGTCACGATCGCGACTAATTATGGGTAGCCTGTACCTGCGGTCTTGGATGGACTGAGCCAATAGCGAAGCGCCAAGATCGAGAAAACCAGCATAACAACAATATTACCACCCACTCACCTTCTGTATCTTTCCCCTCTTTAGCATCCTTGCTATCACTGCTCTCCTCCTCTCCATCCTCCTTCTTCCTGGCCCCTTCCTCCTCCTCCTTCACACTAGCCTTGTCTTCACTCTCATCCTTACTGCTTTCTGCATCAGAGCTCGGAGAGGATTTGCTCTTCTTTGTAGACTTCTTCTTGTCCTCTTTGGTGTCTGGTTTCTTCGCCGACGCTGGGTCCAGGATGCGTTTGATCTTTGCTCTGTACCAGCGCCCATCCAGGTATTTGGCGCAGCACATCACACCTGTTAACATTGGAGTAAGAGATGATATTGATAAATAATCGAAAGGAGATAATCAAATATGTGACCGTTCATCTCAAAACGAGCGTAAATGCACCCTTTTGTCATTTTAACTTTTTCAAACATTAGCAAAGACCAAGGATTAGAATGATTCATTGAACTTTATTTGGCTTTAAGCTGGCTTCCATTAGACCAGGTCAAGATATAAGGTTGGAGTTAAAGTTAAACTGAAATAAACACATTCAAAGATCAGTATGCCCTATGAATTTTTCATATTTAAGATCATTTTCTTGAAATAAACTTTGAAGGTATTGTTAAGCAAGTGAAGTAATTGTTGAAGTAAGTTGTTGAACCTTCCAAGCTAAATATAGCAGAGAAATCTTTGTGAAAAAGATTACTGACATATGGGATGACTCACATCGAAAGGGGGGACTTTGAAGATGATATCAATTTTGATTTTTTTTTACATTTCATCTGTTGCAGCATTTTCTAAGCTTTAAAATTACACCTTACTTGTTGAAATTGATCAAGGCGATCAAATTTTACAACTGAAAATTCTTATTATTTTCTTTATTTTTTGCTGCCTATTTTCGTCTGTATCTTGAAAAGTTTTCTGTCGCAAAGTTCCCCTTTTCGGTGTGAGTCATCACATATATGAATGCCCTAGAGGGAAATTAGTATGCCAGAGGGCAAGTGAACTTGAAGTTGACAATTTCGCGAACTTATACAAGGTTGCTATGTCATACTTGTAATAGAAACAAACAATATAGTAAAGGGTTGAACTTCTGTCCACACTTGTAAACACAAGACACTGAAATGACTCAAAACCGGCCGCCAGTGTATAATCAAGTTCAAGTAGTGGCCAGCATACCGGCCTACCGGGTTCAAAGGGTTGATGTACAAAATAGCTGCTCCTTGCACTTACCAGGCGCAATCTTTTCCGGTCTCCGTTCCGATTCTCTCAAGCGATTACATTCCTGATTGACTCGCGTCATCATACTACCCAGATCTAACGCATCGGCTTCTCGCTGCACAAAGAAATAGCACGGATTGCGGATGTGGACTAGTCGCACCAACGCTTTTGTTTCTGAAATGTTATATAATTCAGGAAAACAAGTTATGACCCTAAATGTTAAAAGAAAAAAGAGCGTTTTAGTGTAGTCAGTTTTAATTGAATGTTTAAGTTGAACAATTTCTCCGATTACAAATTTACAATTCGCAAAATATACCCTGTTTGGAAAAATCTCCACAGGAACATGCGATTTGAAAAATTGACATTTTAAACTTGAAAATTACCAAGATTTGACCTTTAGAAACCTTACCCACTGGTCCACAAAAATATTTGATAGCCGGGTATAAATCATTTGGGAACACCCTGTATCATGACCTTCCCATCATGGATTCCTTTTAATGGGATTTTTTAAAACAGGTTACAATGAGAGGTATCAGTGATAAATCTAAAATGCAAAACTGTAAAGATGTCTGCTTGTTGTGCCACGTTTCATCACAAATACATCTCATGACAACCTGCACAAAAATCCCATCGAATGTATTGCATGATGGGAAGGGCCTGATATCTTCTTTTGAGACGAACAAAAACAGAATTTCAACCATGGGGTGGCATGAGTAGTAAAAACGATGGCCCATTGCCCTATACTGAATGGTCTGTTGTATGATGCCATTGCAGCATTTCTTGCCTGGCTAAAAAAGGACTCTCACTTTGCTGTAAACTTGTAGCAACCCCTCTCCCCTCCCCTCCCCCTGGGATTTTGACAATGGGGGGATGTGAGTAGTAAAACCAGTTGGCCAATTGCTGTATACAAACCTGGTTTGAATGGTCTCTGCGGTGATCTAGCTCTATCATAGGCTCTGTTGTGCGACGCCATTGCAGCATTTCTTGCCTGGCTAAGAAAGGACTCTCACTCTGCTGTAAACTTGTACCTACCCATCCCCATCCCCCTGGAATTTTGACAATGGGGTGATGTGAGTAGTAAAATCAGTTGGACAATTGCTGTATACAAACCTGGTTTGAATGGTCGCTGTGGTAATCTTGCGCTATCATAGGCTCTGTTGTGAGATGCCATTGCAGCACTTCTTGCCTGGCTAAGAAAGGGCTCTCATTCTGCCTGTAAACTTGTACCGACCCCAGCCCCCCCCCCCTGGGATTTCGACAATGGGGTGATGTGAGTTGTAAAACCAGCTGGCCAATTGCTGTATACAAACCTGGTTTGAATGGTCTCTGCGGTGATCTTGCTCTATCATAGGCTCTATTGTGCGACGCCATTGCAGCATTTCTGGATCGGGCAGACTCGGGGGCTCTTCTGCTATGAACTTGCTCTTCTTGCTCTACTTTATCTATAAAATGATCAGAAAAATGAAAAAAAAAACCATACTGTTAGTTTCAGACATTCGACACTAACCATAAAACTTAACCTACACCCTACCCTAACTTGACCTTAGCCATACAACAAACCCTTAATCCATGGGCCAATTTCATAAACATTTATAGGCAAAAACATCATTTATTGGACAGTTCAAACAGAAATTCAGTGTGCAGGGCCCCATTGTTTGTAAATGCAACCTGTACAATGGATTTTTGTTTAAATTGTCCAATAAATTATTATTTGGCCTGTTTTTGCAATGGTCGCTAACCCTGTTTTGATCGCTAACTCAAAAACTGATTGCTAAATAGCGAGACTTTTAAACAATTTAGCAATCATTTTTGAAGTTAGCCATATTGGGGTTAGGGATCATCGCTAAACGTTAGTGAAATCGGCCCCTGGACTTTTAAATTTTTGTATGAAGTACACTCTAGTCTAAAAATGAAAATCAAAACATAGGTTAATGCTCTTGTCAATAAGATACTAAACTAAAGTCTCTGATGAAAAAATCTTATGACTACAGCAAAAAAAATGAGCAAATATTCCCTTATAACCAGACCAGGCCTTGAATTTTGAAAATACCTGGTGTGCTACAAATAGCTCTTCTCATGATATTCATGTGTGCTGTAGGCCAGGTGTGCATTTTCTATCTTGTTGTGTATAATTTTACCAGATTTAGGTGTGCTGAAAATCGTACTCCTCAAGTTCATTTTACGCGTGTGATAGTGTGATCGCACTCGCACGCCTCAAAATACAAGGCCTGTATAACTTTTATGCTTTACATGAAACGATACAAGAAACAAGCAACCATGAGAGGTACGAAAGGAGGCATGAAAAAGTGGAAGCAAAAGAGAAACTAACTAATCGATTGGCTTGCCAAGTGATTTGCATTCCGTGAATATACATAATACGCATTGTGAATAATATGCTCTACCAACATGTTTACTCTGCATCTGTTCATAAGGATTTAGCAGTAGAAAATATGCTCCTTGTGTGTGAAAAAAAGGAACAAAGCACCAACACAACATTATGTGTACATAAGCCATAAGCCAAATTGTGTTACAAATGTGTGATATTCGCAGGGGTGTGAGTGACCTCTTTTGAAATGAGAGGAACTTTGTATATAAATAAGGAAAACATTGAAAAATATCAAAAATGGGCTGAAAATCAAAGAAAAAGCTGAACATTTTATTGACTAAATATTTATTTAGAAAAACTGGGAAATCAGCATAAAAAAGGAGATTTCACACCCCTGCATTAGTAAGGAGAATGAGTTGGTAATTCTAAATTTATTTTTGTTTGGGTCATTAGAATATAATTATGTGAGATTAATAAAATGCTACATTTTGTTCAAAATCCCATCATTAATTATAATCTGGTTCCAGTGATACAAAAAAGTCTTTGAACTTTAAAATAAAACTAGAATACGCGGTTCTCGGGCCGCGCAGTTCTCGACACAGTGTTCGACCTTCCACCTTTGTAATCGAACTAAGTTGAGATTTTGACCTTTCTTTTGACCTTTGACCCAAACCTTTGTGCACAAAGTTGAAAATTTGACCTTTCTTTTGACCTTTGACCCCCAGGGAAAGGTCGGACGATGGGGTCACCATTGACACTTTTGATCGCTGGTCA
>JXSR01S007031.1:42597-53584 GCA_000969725.1 Ophiothrix spiculata | reverse complement strand
AAAATTTTGATATCACGGTCTTATTACTTTTTAAGTTATCAACAAAGGTAGATACCTATGTCAGAAACGTATTTGTTCAAAATTCAACAAAATATTAAGCATACACGTTTTGTGGTATTTCAATGTGCATTTTTTCTAAATGATCATGATCAGACTTTATATTAAACCGAATTTGATACAATTTTAATTGAATAATAATTGAACTCTCTTTTAGTATATCTAGTATGCAAATTACGGATACCTACAATCCATGCATTCCAGAATGCGTTGTTTATATTGATTCTGACAATCAAGTTTTGGCGCGAAAGTTGATGAATACGCTTAAAGCACAAATCAAATTTTCATGGGTAACATGAATTCTTTAAATGTTTAAACTGCAAACTTTTGTAAATTTTGAAAAAAACAAACCCTTAAACTTACAGGACATGTTTAGATTATAATTTTCGTTATAGTAGCAAAAGTCTGATCGACATTTAGAAATAACATAAATAGCTACATTTTGAATCGGTTGCCATTTTTGCCCAAAATCAGATTTCGACATAATTTTTAGACCTGTAGTAATTTATGAAGTCATAATTACGTAACAACTAGTCAAATTTTCATGATTTTGGTATCAATGGGAAGAAACTCTACCCTATACTACATGGTATGCAACAACTTAACTTTGGACATGTCAATTTCAAGTTTACATGGGTTGAACGAGGGTTAAAATTACATCAAACTGACATGCTTTCGATTTTGTTGAATTTTGAAGAATATTGCGTTTCTGACATAGGTATCTACTTTTGTTAATAACTCAAAAACTAATAACGTTGTAATATTACAATTTTACGAATATCTAGTAGAGGGTTGTAATACAATGTGTGCAAAGTTTTGTTTATCTAACTACCATAGTTTTAGCACACGGTCATTTTTCTACATGTAACCATTTTTTGGGACACCTGGTACTTCAGCTGCGCAGTCACCTGTTACTAATACCCTGTCTTCCTTTGGCCAAGATTGATGCAGTTTGGAGCTCTGTCATTTCTGTCCACAATCAAAGTCTAGGTTCCTGTGTTGCACTTAACAATTCTGGCTTACAATTTGCTTTAGCATTGCTCTGCAAAACGGCTTTGAACCTCAGAAGGCCTGTTTGTTTGCAATTAGGTTTTAACTACAAACTGTCTTGTCAGAAGGTGCCATACGATGTACAACTTCCAGTACCAATGATCAGCTTTACAAATTCAGTGTAAGGCAGGTTCTAAATTGGTTTCATGCAATTAGATCAGCATATCACGGACAGCTTTTCCTATGAATGACCAATCTCCTAGATTCAATGTTTAAATATCAGTCAAAGGATATTCCAAAACAGGTAATTACTTTGCATTTTTGAGTGCTTTGCTTATTCAATCCGTGGACAGCTCGAAAAAATGATTTTGTTTTGCTAAAACAAGCGTAACTTCTCTTAGGAATTACCGATTTCCTTCATTCTTTTTTTTTAAATAAGCAGAAGAGTCTGCACATTTCGAAGGTGCTAAACAACTGTTGTAAATATCAGTAGTTCTCTTGTTATACAGTTTTGAATCTCGGTCAACTTCATTTTGACTCACACTGTATTAACTAAAACTTGTTATTCCAAAGAATAGTAGACGTTTTGGTGACAGATCATTCAGGACTTATGGGCCCATTACAAATACGATCTGCTCCAACAGTTGCTGCTTTCAAACATAACCTTAAGACTCATCTGTATAATTAATGTACTTGATTTATTTTCTACATATGTCATTTTATAACCTCACTTCCGCCGATAGTAAGCTCTCATGGTATCCATCTCCATTAGGGTAGGCTACCGGTATTTCACCTGTGGTCAGTTTCTATAATGTATTCTATTTTTGTTCACAACCTCACATTAGATTCATATGTAAGCTCTTAGGGTACATCACCCTAAGGGTAGACTACCGGTTTTACGCCTGTGGTCATTTCTATTTTGTTCTGTTGTATATATAATTATATTTCACAATGTATGTATCATGTTGTAGTTTAAGGTATTTATTGTAAAGCACAAAGTATAAAAGTTGCTGTACGTATGTATGTATTGTGGGAACTCATATGTGACCGTCCATCCAGATACTGCCGTAAATGCAGCCTCTTGTCATTTTCTTTTGTAAAACTATTATGCACAAGGATTAAGAATCTGTCAAACAATCAATTTTGGCAAATTGGCACCTTGGCATGTATTTTCATGCCAAGAAAATATTGCAATATTGGAATGCTGTAAAGCATAAAAAGGCAAAAAATTCTGAAGTCAATCTAAAATGAAAATAAATGCACTGTAAGTGTCGGCATCAAACTCTGTTGTGCCATTTAAGAAGTTGTGGTTTGAAGAAGGTTTGTTGCATTTATTTGGGATGGAATGTCACATATTGTCAAGTACAACAATGAAGGAATCATAATTGGTAGATTGCAAGTTCCATTTCCATTGGGTCCCACCAGTTATGTATTTGGGAAAAGTATTTTAATGATCATGCCAAAGTCTTTACGTTACTGTGAATGGTTGCAAACACATTATTTTAGTAGGATTTATTTAAATAGGATTTCAATTCTTAATCTGGGAAATATAATGACACATTTACCTTTTTATTTTGCTGTACAAAATATAATATAATGGAACCTCTTTAACAAGAAAATTGTGGGGCCACTCATTTTACTTTGTGTCATCAGGAGTTTGTGTTATCCATCACTTACAATATACAAATTCAATGTCACAGACTTGGAAATCAATTTTGTGTTATCAGGATTTTGGGGTTAACAGATTTTGTGTTAACCAGGTTCCACTGCACAACCTAGCAGATTATGAATCAGTACTTTTTAACAATATATCTAAATAAAGCTCTGCAAAATACATGTATAAATAGCAACCAAGCAAGATTGTGAACAAGGATTATGGTATCAACTATATAGACTGTTGATTGAGATGGAATCTAAAGATAGCACAGTTGAACGGTTGAAAAAGTGATAACCTGAGATGAGATTAACAGGTGTATACCAAACTTAACCTTTCAACTAGTTGTAAAGAAATACAGGTACTTAATTTTCTGCTGGTGCTGTCATGGTTGGATTTCCCATAGGATGCTTCTTTCCCTCATTGAAACAGGCTAACAGCTTTAAAATAGGAGGTGAACTGCTGACTTTATGACTAGTTATCAACATTACACTGTCATGTTTACAATTTTTGTGTTTTGCTGGGAAGCCTTGATATGCATTAGAAATACAGAAAACAATACCAGATGGGTCATATAACAAATTAAATTATTTGATGTACATATGATTTGAAAAGGAAAGATCTTGGGCTGTGTTAAATGTATAGCAATAAAAAATCCACAAGTGCATTTACTTTTCAAATATCTCAAACAAAATGAAATATATTTTATATAAGACTCGAAAAATAATATTCCGTATTTGTAAAAAAATAAATATTTGCAAGGTGATCACTAGTCAAAATCAAGGTAATATAGTGAAAAATAATGAAATAAAATAAAATAACACATTTTGTTATTGTAATATAGTGAAAAATAATGTAACAGCCATATGAACTAAAGAGTTTCATAAAATCGTAAGTGCAGCAAACAGATTACATTGTGCATATTCAATTAATTTGAATTATTGGCTTGATTACAAGCAGCATATATGAACTCAGCAATATCACGGTTTATTTTTACAAACGTGCCACTGTGTACTTTTCCTAAAGATAAAGTAGACTTTTCTAGGTTTCAAACGTGTGAACTTGTAACTTAAAGCATTTTCTAACAATTTCCCTCCACCCTGAATTCATTCAACATATTAATAAACAGCTCAACTGACAGCAGTGCACTAAGAATAGGCATAGTATTGCATATTTTATCAGGGCAAAGTTGCTGAAGCTCTTGAGGATCAAGTAATTCTATTAACTCCAGCTATAGATAGTTGGCCTTGTATCAGGAAGTAGAACAACATGTTGTTTGCAGTGATACATGTAAATATTTTTGTTCCATATTTTTATCCTTTATCCAACACTGCAAGGATTTGAATTTATTACCCGTTTCCTCGGAGGACATATTCTCTGTATCTCTGTCATTAAAGGTGATATAGACAAACCCTAAATTTGGAAACTTTTTATTATTTTCAAACTAGAAAATAAACATAACTTCTACCAAATGGATTTGCTAACTAAGAAATCTGAAAGTGAGAAATCTGACATTTCAATGTTAATTTATTTCTGTCCGTCCCTAACTAAAGCAGATAAACCTCATTAGAGTAGCATGTTGGTATGGTGGTAAACTTTAAAAAGAGTACAAGTCATTTTGATCCTGTATTATTTAATGTTGACTAAGAATTTGTCACAATTTTTGTATACTGTATCCATATTATGCAGCTAATGGAATCATGTTATCTTGACCAAGATGAAAGCAAACTAGTAAAACAAGATTTGTGTCAAGTTGACTGACCTAATCTACCTGCACATTCAATGATTTCATCTTCAATTACATCCACCTACAGGCTGCCATTTGTTTTTACAAAAATAACAAATTGATTTAACCATGACTTCAGATGACAACATATACCTACAGACATATTTTCTGTGTTAAGTATTAAGTTATACTTATGTAACTATATTTATTTGACCCAATAGTCTGTTTACAAATATCTCAAATTGTGCTGAAGGTGTTGATTATTTAATCACATACAAAACTACTTTCACTTTTACTGTTAAATATTAGTACATGTGGACATTCAAAAGGCATCAATTTGTATTCAGTTACTTCTACTTTGTTAAACAGATTATTTTGTGAACAATCTCCTTCTCTTTTCCTTAACCAATGGCTGGTGTGTTGTTTAATACTATAGCTGTAAAAATACAGTTGAGAAAGACACAGGTATTGGAATCTAAAGCACCAAAAAGTTCTGTGCTCATTTTCTTGTTTTGGCCGCACATCACTTCAGATGTAATTTGAGTGGGTTGTGAGCTTTACAGAAGCTTAATGCTGACCAATTTCAGCTTATTGTGTTGATCCAATATTAGGCAGTTATGATATATGATCCAATATACATGACTGTCAAAGTCATAACATGCAGAGGTGAAAAATATGATACTGAGTATTAGCAAAAAAAGAATAAGCCTACATATTTTTTAAAATCTACGAAAAAGGTCTGTAAAGGTCACTATACTTTGTTGAGATGCCAACATAACAAAACTCTTTTTTTTCGAATAGTGACATATCGTACAAACCAGAAAAATACTATCAGACAGAACTGGAACAGACATTGGTAAAGTGTACAATCCTAACATTTGAAAATCAATTATATAAGGTCAATTTACCTATTTTCTGTTTCAATAATTGCTATATGAGATCCATTTACCTATTTTCTGTTTCAATAAATGTCAAAGTCAAGTGTTTTGATTTTGCCATTAAGACCTGTGTGTTTTGCAAATCCATTTATTCTGTCATATTTGCGGTAGAATAAAATGCACATGCTAGACATGCCCTGTCATAAAATTCTGAACTAACACTGATGACCTGTATAGACTTTCACCATGGTTAAATCATGGTTTTAAAAATAAAAACTTTTGCTTTCCATTGTGCTATTTCATAAAAGCACGCTAAAATGGTTAAAACTTGTTAAAATTATTTGATAATGATTGGTTTTTGCTAGGGTATGGCAGCATGAATTTGGGCGAGTTTATATTTATGTAATCGTTTTGACACACACTTGCAGCAAAGTAAATGTGGTTTGCTCTGAAAAATAAGTCAAAAGTCGGAAATGAAGATTTTGATTAAATGTAAGAAATTGATAATATAGTTGAAAGTTTAAATTTACGTGGTTTTTTTTTCATAAAATGCATCCATGCATAATTGTATAACTATACCTCGAGTTTTAAGGTTAATTATGCCAAGAAAATAAATTAATCAAAGGTAATTGATCAAATTTGGATATCACACACTATAGTATTCAGTAATTTTAAAATTGATTTGCAGCTAATTTTTATTGCCACATTTTCAGTGGACTGCCTTGTATTTTGTTCTCTAAATAGAGAATGGAGAATGAAAGTGAGACATATTATATATCATTTGAAAGCTGTGATTTTAGAGAATCAAAATATGCCACGAAGTCAATTTTGAAATTTGTGACTTTCTGCTAATTTTGGTAGAAAACCCCCAATTAATTTCCTAATGCACTTTTACATTTTTCATTAATTGGAAATAAATCTTCAAAACCTCAGTTAAAAGGAGTAAAGATTTCTTTTTCATTTTTTACCATTTCTAACCATATTTACAGACTTAAGTATCCCTGAAATAAATTAAGACTTCATATTTTAACCATTAGCATACTAAAGTGATATTTTGTAGTGTCTGATTTGTTTGCTTTTATCAAAAAATATACAAATAAATCTTGTTTCCCATGGTTAATATCTACTTCTTATCTAATTGAACTAAGTGAAATTGAAGTTGTTAGTAATTAACCCAAATATAAAAAAGTATAAACAAAAAGTCAAATCTTGATTATAACTCATATTTCCAATGGTTAATATCTCCTTCGCAATTTACTTGAACCAAATGAAATTTAAGGCTGTAAGTAATTAACACATTAGAGTAGAATATACCTTGTCAAGTACTTGGGAAAGTCCCTTTCTAAACCCACAAAACAAAGCTCTTATTGAACACTTAAATATATATCTTCATTATAAATTGTGGTAATTTATCATCAACAAAATACAGAGAGATCTAATTAGATTTTTCATTAGCAATCTCCAACTACATCATAATTACTAATTAAACATTTAAGTTAAAACGATTAATTGAGCATTATTCCTGGAGGCAAAATTTCATAAATCATAACATATCTTTGGTAATTAGATGTAATAAGAAATATAATTTCCTGCAGTGGGCCAATAAAATAATAATAATTATTATTATTCATGATCTTTTTTATCTCTCATTACAACCGTAAAAAGCTGTAAAGTTGTAGTTTTCATGGGAAAAACCCCTTTACAAGGGATGTTCAATAAGTTTGTGACCTGAGGTAGAAAGAGATGAGCTATGCAGTTTTTGATGATATGTTATGTAGTTTTACAAGATTAATGAAGTTTCAAATAAATATCTGCTTACATTGTTATTTTACAGAAACTTAGAACTTGTCAGTTAAGTTTCTCAGAGTTGAGTTTTACATTTATAAGCTAAGAAAATTAATATTTAAAAAAAAAAAGCAAGAAATTACTTGAAGCTTTCCAAATATCCATTAATGAAGTTGCACTTCATGACATATCAATAAAATTTGCATAGATCATCTCTCCTTTTACCTCAGGCCATAAATGTATTGAAACCCCTCTTATTCTGAGATCAAGGAAAGGTAAAGTTTTAGCTTTAATAAATATTACCATTGCAAGGCACTTGCTCTGTTTGCATGTCTGAAATAAAATAACTATCTTGGGATTTGAGCATTGGTCAGAGAGATTGAAATAGAATTCCTAATGTCCAGACATATGTGAATATCATGACGACATTATGCAAACTGCAATCCAGACACCAAACAATTTGTTTAAATAACAACCGCAGGCTAAATATTACCACATTTAGCATGGATATAGGTCATGATATATCCAATATTTAAAATCATTTCTACTGGGAATTGTCTGGTGTTTGATATCTGCAAAAAATTAAAGTTCAAATTATACTACCATTTGTACTTTATAAATTACCTGTTTCACAGTTTGGTCTTCCACTTGCCTAGAAAAACTGGAATACATAAACGGTGCAATCATAGATGTTAAGAATACTGATGATTGTGAAGTCCTTTGGAAGACTTCTCAATAATATTCTCTAAGATTTACCCCTGAAGCTGTCATGTGCATATGGATGTGTAACTTCAATGGATCATTTTTCCATTACGGAGCGTTAACCATAGAAGAAATAATAGAAATCAACATTTTGTGGTCTTTTTAAGAATATACGGACAGCACTTTGCAAAAAACCTTAAAAAATAAATACCTTTTCTGCAAAAATAGTTCACAAAAATGGATTGTGATTTCAATGCATAAGCTGCATAGCCTCATATACAATCTATTTTGGTGTTTGGTTTCCCAAAGTTTGAAATCCAAGAGGGATTTGTTAAATTATGCCAGAGAATATATATGACCACATCTATATATAATCAAGGGAATATCCCCTCCTAATCCCAAAATCAGTATAAGTACAAACCACAAATTACAAAAACAAGTTTTAAAATTTTACAGTCACCAATAAATATCCGAGATAAAATCATGGCTATTTATAAACTCATCTCTAAATCAGTATAATTACTAAACAAAAATTATGAATACAACTTTTGAATCATTTTTAAAGGCATCATAAAAAATGTCAAACTAACATTGACAAGAATAATTATATGAGTGGCGTTCAATGAGTTGGTTACCAGAAGCAGTAATTTATACAGTTTTTAATAATATGCTATATATTTCACCTGAATAGATGACTATATAGAAGTTTCAGTTTTTATTTTATTGACTCTTGAAACTTGCCAGTTAGAGGTTTCTGGGAGTTGATTTTTTACCTTGAAAACAGGAGCAACAGGAACAAATGCAACTTACTGATGTGCATTAATCTACAAATGTCCCTCCTAGATGCTATAATACTCAACAAATTTTAAAAAGACAAGGAACTTACTTTTTCTGCTACAGCCATTTGTTGAATTAAATTTGGGATCCTTAATTTAATTTCATGTGTATTTATATAGGAGAGCACATAAATGTGCTCTTAATCAATTTTTCAATAGAAACAAGTTTTTGACTGTGAAAACGCTCTTAGAAAGTCACATTCTTTCATTTTAGGTTGTTTTTACTCAAAACTATTTTTGATCAGAATTTTTTACTTAAAGCTTGGATGTCAGCTTTAAACTGACCTAACTCCTCATGAAGAGTCATCAGTTGAGTGGGTGGAGAAAGAATATTAAACAAAAATCGTTTTCAAAAATATATAGTATTGTATTTCTCAACAAGTAGAAATCACAGATGAAAAATCAATTGGACATAAAAACCTGAGCAAACAGATCCTAACTATATTTTCTTATCATTCCATCTTGATTAAATAGAGCAGGTGATTTGACATGCTTGTCTTAATTAAATTGAGCACTTAGAGCAATAGCACTATGGTTTACACAATACATGCCTGATAGCAGTATAAAAATAAAACTCAATAACATCCAGTAATTGGATCAAAATCATCAGGTGTTTATTGAGCACAAAATACAAGACTTGTTGGAATGCTGTAATGCATAAAAGACAAAAACAAAATCTGTAGTCAATCTAAAATGAAAATAAATGCACTCTAAGTGTTTGCCTTTTATATATGTAGGAAGTTTAAATATTGTTTTCTTTCAATCATATTCTCTTAAATTTTGTTGGAGCTCATATGTGACTCTCCATCCCAATACTGCCATAAGTACAGCCTCTTATCATATCACTTTTTAAAATATTTGTAATGACCATGTTATAAGGATTAAAATGACGCCTCAAGGAACTTCACTTGACTTCCAGAAGTGAAGTTATGGTCCATCAAAGGTTGCCAGTAAAATATATAACTGAGATAAGTGCTTGCAAAGATAAGTAAAGCCCACGAGGAACGAAGTCGGAATCTTATTCGCAGCGCCGCGCACGGTCAAAGATAGTTAGTGTTTACATGGTATTCCTTGCGCGCATGCGCAGTAATGAATAATGCAAATAAAAATGGCCGATGTTGCAGACAGCTTTTGCACTCACTGAAGGATCTAAAACGATAATTATTTAAAGTTTAATGTTACTAATATGAGCAAAAACTAGTATACCGTGGTCAATATACACATGTAACATACTTATTTTGCAGCAGGTTTTAATGTTTTGCGTCTCGAATGTGTAAGATATTTTAGTAACATCTGCCCTTGAATTCTCACTGCGCAGTAGTGTTTTGTTTTGCCCGTGTGATACGTGAAATATTGCTTGAAATTTGCCAATTCCAGAGAGGAATACCCAAATTAAAGAACATTCTGAAGTGGAGAAATACTCTGAGAATGGAAATAACCCAGGATGCATGTAAAGTATTGCAGATATCAACAATGTTTGACAGCTAAAGTTGGGGTTTGAATTACGACTATCACGAAGCTGGCTATGTACTAGCATTGCAGGGAGCGGAGTCTGAATTTGGTCTCTACCCAATTTCCCGGCCATTTGTAAGAGTTAAAAATATATTACAAAAGGTTGGAGAATTTAGTAGTTAACCAGATATAATCTTCAATTGTGGAAAAACGTTGACATTGAACCAGGCTGATATGACTGCAAAACTTTGGTTACTTGTCAAACTTGTGTCATGAGTCAGACATGAGGAGGAGGAGGGAGAGTGTGTAATAATTTTAGGCCTATTTTTTACATAATTCACAAATCAGAAAAATAAACAACAAATCTATTTAAATGGAACATATTTTTTTTTTTGAACACGGTTTATCGATAAGCCAAGTTTTTTTTTTGATCGAAAACATCCCTAGATATATACGATTGTAACTCGCGTTGCCTATATACGATTAAACATATTATCGATAGGCCTAATGTTTAGGCCTATCGATAATGTTTTCATTCAAACACAATTTTGTTCGATTGAAAAACATTTTTTTTAATCGAAAACATCGATAATGTTTTCGTTCGAATTTTTTTTTCGATCGAAAACATTTTCAATACGCCTAATGTTTAGGCCTATCGATAATGTTTCGTTCGAACACAATTATTTTTCGATCAAAAACATCATCAATAGGCCTAATGTATCGATAATGAATTTGATTGAAAACATTATCGACACTTATGTTTTTGTTCGATTTTTTTTTCCGATCGAACAAATTATCGATAGGCATAATGTTTAGGCCTATCATTAATGTTTTCGTTCGAACACAATTTTGTTCGATTTTTTTTCGATCCAAAACATTATCCCCATATACGATTGTAATGTTACTT
>JXSR01S007030.1:10158-22077 GCA_000969725.1 Ophiothrix spiculata | reverse complement strand
TAAAAATATCAAAGCAGAATTAACTTGCTTACAGTAAATCTTCCTTTACAATACAATAGTAGATGTTTAATATATTAGCCAGTTTCTTTTTTGGATGTTTTCAATTTGTTCTTATGATATTTTCAACCAGATATGATGACTCCATAATTACCTCTAAAGGTTGTGACATTTAAGCTAGACAGTCTTGTTCAGTTTTTCATAACTTTGGTGCAGGTTACAAATTAGTGCTGTAGTTGAGGAAAGACGAAATAAATTATTGAGACAAAAGAGATTTAAACCGATCAAGAAACAAGTATATACCTTATGATATATGTGCATATGTGGAAGGATTTTCACCTGTATACCCTGTCTGTGTGGATAATATGCACTAATGGGGTTATTTTTGACTTAGAGGATGGAACTTTGTATTTTAGCTTTTAAAAAATGGAAGGCATGGGGTCGTGTTAGAATTATTTGCCCATGGTAACATGTCAATTTTGTAGGAGAGTTAAAAACAAATTTGACTGTTTCTTCAGTTGTTCAATGTGATGGCAATGAATTGTTAGGCTATGATTACACAGAAATATATGGTATTGGCTATATGCTCCCAGAGGAGGCTCTTATATTCGTAGTTAATGGGATAATATGAGTACCTTCCCCGGGAGCGTATAGTACATTCCGTGTACTATCTAATTGTGACCTTAAGTTCCATTGTGGTAGTTTTGCTTCTGTTGTTATTTAATGCCAAAGTTTGTTTAGAAGTAGTGATGCCTTATATTAATTTGATTGAATTTGAATATTGAAAATGGTGATAAGTTTTTTTGTTCTTTTGAAAAAAAGAATAATCCTGTTTACAGCAAGAAAAGTCATGTTTATAAATAAGAAGTAATACCATTAATTTACCAGAAAAACCAAATGCTGCTCAGTTTAATTTTATGGAAATGATTCAGATGAAACTATATTTTAAATGCAAGGAGATGTGGCACTATTACTATGAATTGCATAAAAACTGGTTGATTTCAAGTGGAAGTTAAACATTTGCACATCAAGTAATTTGACCAGCTCTTTAAATTGCTAAATTACTATGCTTAGAATTTCATTGCATGCAACATATTGAGCATTAAATGCCTGTGTGAACCCTAGAAATATACATTCCATGTAATAAAAAGAGGAATTGGCAATTTTCTGTTGCTGCATAACAATTTTAAATGGATGCTACATTGGAAACTGGTTGCAGTAATGTTGTAAATAGTAGTGTAATTAATCTCTCTAGGGGTTAACTTCAACACCCTGTGGCTAGCTGTGTAAAATATTATGGCACTTGCAATGAAAATAACACAATTACTCTCTGTATAGGATGAGCACTCAATAGATGCATAACCCAGAAAGCTTACTGAGCATGGGACTGAATGGAATTAGATTGACCGCATGGGAGTTTGTACCAATAGCAACATAAGGTCAATGGCAGTAAATGAGTATTTTACTCAGCGGTACAAAGATACTCAACTGTACTAAGAAAATCTATTCAAATAATATCAATGTCCAAACAAAGTCTTGTTTTGCCAAGAGGAAAGTTACTAATTGCTAGTTTCAATGGGTGACCATTAAATATGTTTATAATATTTTGTTTATGTGCTTGATCATTAATCAATTTTTGATAGGACTAAGTGCAGTATAACTTAAACTAATTTATCTTAGTATGCTGTTTCTGATTTGAGGTCCTTAATCTTTACCATATCTTCATTGTTAATTATGTTCGTTTAAAAAACACAGCGATTGCAATTTATGAAACAGCGCAAACCAAAGTACATTTGAAGGTCATTTACAGACAACTATGAGCAGAGGTATTCCCCAAGACCACTTAAACTACACTTAGACAACTCCAATATATCCCCAGACATATTCCTGCCTGCCTAGCATCTTATTACACTCAACAACAAAACTGACTAAATAATTGGAAGACACGTAAACAAAATACTCAATCTCAACTTTGTCTCCAATTGCACTTTCTAACCAATTAATGCAACGACTAATACAGAAAATTGTATTCATGTGAGACACAGAGAACTATAAAATGGTTGATCCAATATTACAGCAGCTGCTGTAATGGAATAGAATTTTCTCTACTGAATTTGGTAATTCAAATTGAATGTAGAAAAACTAATTTCAGTTTACAAACATATTTTGAAGGTCATGTTGCTTAAAAATAAACATTACTACAAATTGTTATCTGCACTATCCACATCCTGATAAATTCACATAAGAGCATGTCTCAAAAATCAAAAAAAAATAAGTATCTCACATATTTCCATGAAATATTTATATCATTTCAAATGTGGGTTAAAACCACAAAAGAATGCCACTCTGATTCTTTCTTTGTCATAAATTCTCTCAAAGAAACTTTGAGATCCTTGCTATGTTTGACCTGGAACATATCATACAGCTATCTAGCATGAAGAACTGTGATTACATTTTATGTATACTAAAACGTAGGTAATATTTTACACCATGATACCTAGTGTATCCATGATACCTAGTGTATCAAGAAATTATCCGAGCAACTTGTTATTACCTGGGCACCATTTCTTGGAAAATCTTACGATTGTGAGATTGTGTTATCTGATTTTCTTGTAATATAAGCAGACAAGCCACAATTGAAACACATGAAATTGGCATTTTATTGCTTAGTTTATAAGAAAACAATTTACTTGTATAATGTAATTTTTGAAATTTTTCATACAATATTTCGTTTTTTGAAATTTCTCATTAAGGATTTCTAAGAACACCTTGATTGTCTATAGATTTTGTGAATTCAGTTACTTTTGTGTTTATTTCATTTTTTTTTTATTCATAGAATATCTGTAGAATATGATGTAAGAAACCTTATTACTGGTAAATTCCAAAGTCTGTAACTTGAAATCCATCATATTAATTTAAATCAACCAATTTGAAGAAGAGTTGGGTCATACAAGTCTAATTTCCAGAAACATGGCAAAATTGCACAAGCAAAAAAATTCTTCTTGTAAAATATTGCAACAATTGAAATATTATTCTGATTCTTGAGATTTGTTTTAAATAATCTCTAGAAGACTTATATAAGAGATATTATCCCAAAGTGATAACAATCATGTTTGGCCAGTGAAACATCACCAACATAGTGTCCCACATTCATCTAGGATAATGATCACATGTTTTAAATGTCATGATACAATTGTGTCAAGAAGTGATTGTTTTACTTGTTATTACACTGGGTGCTTTTTCATGGAAAATCTTCTGATATTGAGATATGGTATCTGATTGTCTTGTAATATAAACAGAAAGTGAGCTTTACTTCAATTTGAGAACTTTGATAAAATATTATGTAACTTGGATAAAGTATTATGTAACTTTGATTATTGTAAGTTCTTTGATTTTCTATCAATATGAATTTTGATACCTATGTTATCTGGTCTACTTTTTTATTATATCATATGACTGTTGATCAAGGAGTGCGTGCTCCAAGCCCAGCTCCAAGGCAGAATTGTCTTATTTCAAGAATCCACACAAATCTAATTAACCCTGATACTTGAACTGCAATGAAGTTCATTTGAAGAACCTTAATTCTTGGAATCCAGCTGGAATGCACCTTATATTCTTAGTAAGGACCTTTATCCATGAAATCTTCGCACTCCAAATTCAAGCTGTTATTAATGATTTATATCAATTTATTTGAATTCAAATATTGAATCACAGTGATGATAGATTCTTGCTACCATTGAAATGAAAGGCAACAAACCTCTAGAGTATTAACCTGAACCAATCAAATACGATAATATCAGTTCAAATTAATGTTGGTGGGATAATGACAATTTCTGTCAAATTTGATGACGTCTTGATGTATAATTTTCCCGGAATGCCTGGAGCACCGTCCATAGCTCCAAGTCTTTTTCTCTAAAAGGGTTGATCCCTCCAATGATTCAGCTCAAGTGATGACGTCAACACACTGAAATGGGAGACTGTGAAACATAACAGCAAGCTAGCTCAGCTAACCCTGGCTCACTGCAGAATTTCTCCTTGATTGTGTTGAGTTAAGAAAGCAAAACAATTACAGAAGGGTGAAATAGATTGCCTGGGTCTTGAGCTGTGAATAAATGAGATTTATTCCATTACTACCAAGCTTGCCATGCTAGAAACTGTACATTATGAATATTTTATGCAATTATGATAGATTTAAATAGTAGGTAAAGTTGTTTTGAACACATCTAACCTATGGTATTTAGAAAAAGTGACCTTCACTGTGGGCAGCCATTGATTGAAACTGCTTAAAAAATGAGGCTGATCATTCTCAAAGCAGGGTTATCTATTGAATTAACAAATATGAACTAAGGATTAAAAAAGCAAAATGGTACCCATCTAAGTGGGTAATCATTTTTCTCTCTCAGTAGATGTCCTATAACTTGTGATGATGATCTTAATCTTGTAGTTATAGACAATGGCAATAAAAGTCATGAATTGATTTTATTTTGTAGTGAAACATTACATTTTGTAATCATGCGTCATTTTAAATTGTCAGATTGAGTAGTTAAATGCTCACGTCCATTAACATAAAATTATCCCTCACTTAAAACGTGCTATGCCCTTTAGATGTGGAAGTGCTATAATTATACTGCACTTAAAATGAGGATGTATCAGCAATCTGGAAGATTACGTTAAATTCAAATAAGGAGAGTTGGGAGTTTTGGTCATGCGCAAGAGTCTTGTGAAATAAAAAACTACAATATTCTAACCTAAGCTTGTCTTGAAGAAGCCAAGATAGTATGTGCACAATCTGTTAGAAAAAAACAACGATTGGCTTTCAGAAAACCTCTGTGATGAAACAGATGACCTGGCTCAAATCACTTAGCCTGGCAGCAGGTGATTTTGAAGTGTGTTTAAAAAAGACAATATTTGAAATTTAATCAATTGTTTCTGACCCTTATGAATATCAAAAGAGTAAATAAAATCAATATTTTTGTAGCATTAAAATCAAAATTAAAATCAATATTTTTGTGCCTTATGATAGATCTGTAAAAGTTTCTCATAATGAATAAAAGATGATGTTGAAGATAATAGTCAAAAATGCCTTGCAATTATTTAAAATAAATCAAGATAGATTTTTGCTTACAGATCTCAAGTCTGTCAAATTTCAAGTGATAATGTGTTTTCAGTTTTAGGTACTCAATGAAAAACTTAACTTTGTAACTTTGTAATTTCGATTCCATGGTTTTCTATAGATGATTGGAAACTACATATTTATGAAGTACCATGTCCCTGCTTCTCATAATTTCAGAAAAAATTGGTAAGAATTGCATTTGAACCATTTATATTACAATTGGTTATGATAGAATCAGTAAGATGCAAGTGAGTTGAAAGGAGGAGAGCTGCTGATGACATCTTTGTTTAGTTTGTTTAGAATCTAAACTAAGAATATGTTAGTAAGGTTATGTTTTAGTTGATACAAAACTCATCAAGATGTTATGATAAATTGTTTCTATGTCAGTTTGATTATGTCAGAATGGAAGTTATCTGCGTACGTGCAAGACGATTAAAAGCCAAAGGTTGGTAAATCCTTTTTTGAATGATTTATTGTCATTTACTTGGTGATACAATGTCATGAATCACTGTTATGTAGTATTTGTTACCAATGAACGCATCTTCAAGTTGATTTATGTGGTAGAGTACGGCTTATTTTATATGTTGTGAATCAGAGTTGGGTGCAACAGATGATTTTTTACCAATCATTTTATTTTATATACAATGAAGGCTGAATCAGGTGGAAAAACGTAAACTGTTGACTTTTACCTTGATTTCTGATTATTTACCTTGCAATATAAATCAGAAAAGTACGATATACATAGTATTAGTCAGAATATGACATGTTTTGATTACACACAAAAATTTGTTAAATTAATCATAGTATGTTAGTTTAGAGTCAACACTCTTGCTCGATTATGAATCAGTAGAAGGCATTTAATTATCACATCTGGCAACCAGTTTGACGTCACTGAAATAAATTTGTGTGATATATATTTAGAGGAGTGACAGAGAATTTTCTGGGGAAATTTATTGTTTTTCAGTCAGCAATCACATGATTATTGTTACGTTAGTGAGTGAGATCTCTAGAAATGATTATAGTTGAGTTACAGCTGCATTCATTAAGCTAATTGCATCCGTTAAGGTAGAAACTGTAAACATTAAAGAAACTTTCATGGGATGTTGCCAATTATAGTGAATATATTTTCAGGAATCTTGACAGGCCAAAATGGCACCAGTTTTCTTTATAATAGGACACTAGAAATAGTCATATAATATTTTTTTCATTACCAAAACAATAGATCAGTACATTAATATGTTCATTCTTCTCTTTATAAAAAATCCTAATACTTTATAATATTTTGCCACTAATATCTTGGGTGTAAATTTACAACATGCTTTAACAATCAGTCTCTTTTGGATAAATGAACAGACTTTGGTTAATATATAAAAAATAAAACATTCTCGCCATTGATTCAAAATAAAATAACTGAATATTACACAGACAATAACCATATTTCTTTTGTGAATGCAAATTTATAGGACCAAAACTTCAGATTTCACTGTAACATTGTGCTAGTATTATAAAGCACCATGTACATTGCAGAGCATTAAATTTGTAATGTAACAGCAGGTTTTCCAAACGTTTTAGTTTCACAATGATAGCCAAGGCAGACAGACAGACAGACAATAAAACCACAGTGTCTTTTCTCAAAATAACTGGGGACATTTATGATTCCTGACATTTTTACACCTCTAAAGAAACCATAAACCACAACCTCTCATTTCACTGAACATTGGTTAAGAGGGAGTGGAAAACCACAAATTCATCTGAAAGAAATCTCTCTCTTAAAGCAGATATGGAGAATTATAAACTTTTTCTTTAAATTAGAAGCAATACTGTAGAAAAATCAAATTGATTAATCAATTTACCACAATTTTAAGCAGAAAAATCTGCCTGGCATCTATCCCTTGCAAATTGTTTTCTCCCTTTGATTTGAATAACTAATTCGAAGAATAGTAGAGGAGTTCTCCATAATCATAAGTCAAGGCTTTTGGTGTATTTGGTCATTTTATTATGAATTCACAAAGTAACTCTTATTCTCTGTTTGAAAAGTTCTTGGAACATTTGCTATCAAGAGCATTTAATATCTGTAGGAAAAAAACCTAGAACTTGAGATATCAACAAAGTAAAATTTATTAGGGGCAGGTTCAAACTCAACCGATGGTTGTCTGCCGGTTCTGGACGTATTGGCTATTGTATATTCCGCCCAAAACTGGCAGGCAACCGTCGGTTGAGTTTTGAAGCAACCCCTAACCAGTTTCGAAAGACGGATTAGTTCGTAAGATCTCTCAATTTTTAAGTATGGACAACATCTTTTACGCCTAAACACAGAAATAATCTGAAATCACTTTTGTGTATTTTCAAGACAAATTAACCATATTTTCTTCTTCCGTGTTTGTTTTCTTTCATATTTTGAACTACTACCCATTCATGAATGATGCCTGATGACAGGTGAGTATCCCAACTATTTGATCATTGACGGACATGATATTGTGACATAGATCTATTTCTTACTGTCTCCATTATTAGGCCATTAGGTATCTGATATCAATAGTGCTTCACTGATTTGATTAGTTTCATATCATGTACCAAATCATGTTTCACTTTAATCTAATTCATATATAGTGCAATCATATTTTGACATTTGGCGTGCCCTATTGTAACGTTTCATAAAATTATACTTCTCAAAAATGTGGTAGCATATTTGTCTGAAGCAAGATACTTTTTGTTCTTTTAATTGCTGCAATATCCAAATGAAACGTTCTTTGAAAATTTTATTACGTTTTTTTTTTCAACACATTCAACTTTCTTTAAGAAAGTGTAGCAGAAAAAGAAGCAGGTATTTTACAGACATCATTATCAGATAAGACCATTACATCAGGAATATCACCCCTTAAAGATATTTTATTGGCTTCCCGTCCCCTTAGCTTTGGCTGGAGGTGAATCATTCATGAAAGTTAAGATTACATTCATTGCAATATTGGAATACCCTTTCAAAGAGAAGACAAAAAAATTTACCATGAAATGTAGTGAATGAAATTCAACAGAACAATAGGAATTTTTTAAAAATCTTGCCCATATCTTCAAAGCTAAAAATATTATTTGTACAACACTAGGAGCCATATATTCTTTTCCATAATTCCCTTCCCATACACTCAGCCTGCCCTTTTGTATAATCAGATATGCAGGTTATTTCCCTTTACTTGTGCTACAAATGAAACACAATTGGCATTCTTGTCGTGGAAGCAGGTGGTCTGTCCGCAAACAAAATAGTCATAAAAAACACAGCCATAATAGATGACAAATGTAATGTTGAACATTCAAATATCATGTAGCAGTATAAATGATTGAATTCAATTATCTGGCTGACACCTCTTTCATTATTTAGTAGGCTATTACAATTGCTATCCATAATCCCATGTGAATTCTTTACTGAACATTAGCATTGGGATTTAAGCAAAAGTATGTATAAAAAGCCAGAAGTTTCTGGAGGATTGAAAAATAAAACAGATTGCAAACTCTCACTTGAATGAAGTTGTGGTCTTGTTTAATAAGGGCTTTAGCATGCACAAGATAAAGTATTTAAGCTGTGAATTCTAAAGGCCTTTGTCATTCTAGTGGCCACATCTGCCTGTGAGACCTGCGTAAGAACAGCTAATCACAGCATTTGGACTCAATGTGGTGCAAATGATAACATAAGAGGTTGATACAACAAATGATTTGTTGCTGAGGTGCATGGAGGCTTACATTCCTGAAAAAAAGACGGGAGGTAAGACCAAGATGTTGCAAGATTATAGCTGAAGTGTTTGGCACTTTGGAGTAAGCAAATAGGATGGTAGGTTTCGGAATACTGTCAGAGAAGCCATGCTCTGTGAAGATTTTGATTTGAGGATGACAACAACAATGAGGATATCAAAAACTTTCCAAGCAAAATGTGTAAGCCCTACTATGATAGATAGGTTGAAGCATCATGCAACACCTAAGTGTGTAAAGTTCAGTTTAGGGTTACTAGTTTTAATCATATGTAATTTTTTCCTCCGATTTGTTTTTTGTTTATTAACCTTTATTATAAATTACATAATAAGAGTAGGGACAAACATTGAAAAACAGTACTTGAGTTAACATATTAATAACCCAACTCTGGACGTTTATGGCAAAGACACATACAAAATTAAAATGATTAAAAACAATATTTTATTGATTAACTTTCTTACAGTAGGTCTGAATCTTCCATTAAAAAGGGGGTGTTGGTGCTTAATGTATTAGCCTATTCCTGTTTTGGATATATTCAATTTGTTCTTATGATATTTTTAACCAGATATGATGACTTTATAATAACCTCTTAAAGGTTGTGACATTTAAGCTAGACAGTCTTGTTCATTTTTTCATAACTTTAGTGCAGGTTACAAATTAGTGCTGTTATTGAGGAAAGACGAAATAAATTATTGAGACAAAAGAGATTTAAACCTAGCAAGAAACAAGTATATACCTTATGATATACATGCATAATTTGTAAGGATTAGGATTTTCACCTGTACACCCTCCTGTCTGTGTGGATAATATCTACTAATGGGGTTATTTTTGACCTAGAAGATGAAACTTTTGTATTTTAGCTTTTATAAAGTGGAAGACATGGGGTCGTGTTAGAATTATTTGCCAATGGTAACATGTCAATTTTGTAGCCTTAAAAACAAATTCGGCTGTTTCTTCAGGTGTTCAATGTGATGGCAATGACTTGTTAGGCTATGATTACCAGAAATATATGGTATTGGCTATATGCTCCCAGAGGAGGCTCTTATATACGTAGTTAATGGGATAATATGAGTACCTTCCCCGGGAGCGTATAGTACATTCCGTGTACTATCTAATTGTGACCTTAAGTTCCTTTGTGTTAGTTTTGCTTCTGTTGTTATTTAATGCCAAATTTTGTTTAGAAGTAGTGATGTTCCATATTAATTTCATTGAATTTGAATATTGAAAATGGTGATAAGCTTTTTTTTTCTTTTAAAAAAAAAAGAAGAATCCTATTTACAGCAAATAAAAGTAATGTTTATAAATTAAGTTAAACATTTACACATCAAGTTATTTGACCAGCTCTTTCAATTGCTAAATTACAATGCTTTGAATTTCAGTGCATGCAACAGATTGAGCATTAATGCCTGTGTGAACCCTAGAAATATACCGTCCATGGAATAAAAAGAGGAATTGGCAATTTTCTGTTGCTGCATAACAATTTTCAATGGATGCTACATTGAAAACTGGTTGCAGTAATGTTGTAAATAGTAGTGTAATTAATCTCTCTAGGGGTTAACCTCAACACCCTGTGGCTAGCTGTGTAAAATATTATGGCACTTGCAATGAAAATAACACAGTTACTCTCTGTATAGGATGAGCACTCAAAAGATGCATAGCCCAGAAAGCTTACGGAGCATGGGACTGAATGGAATTAGATTGACCGTATGGGAGTTTGTACCAATAGCAACATAAGGTCAATGGCAGTAAATGAGTATTTTACTCAGCGGTACAAAGATACTCATCGGTACAAAGAAAATCTATTCAAATAATATCAATGTCCAAACAAAGTCTTGTTGTGCCAAGAGGAAAGTAACTTATTGCTAGTTTTAGTGGGTGACCGTGAAATATGTTTATAGTTTGTTTATGTGCTTGATCATTAATCAATTTTTGATAGGATTAAGTGCAGTATAACTTAAACTGAATCATCTTAGTATGCTGTTTCTGATTTGAAGTCCTTAATCTTTACCACATCTTCATTTTTAATTATTTTCCTTTAAAAAGACAGCGATTGCAATTTATGAAACAGCACAAACCAAAGTACATTTGAAGGTCATTTACAGACAACTATGAGCAGAGGTATTCCCCTAGACCACTTAAACTACACTTAGACAACTCCAATATATCCCCAAACATTCCTGGATGCCTGGCATCTTATTACACTCAACGACAAAACTGACGAAATAATTGGAAGACACGGAAACAGAATACTCAATCTCAACTTTGTCTCCAATTGCACTTTCTAACCAATTAATGCAACAACTAATACAGAAAATTGTATTCATGTGAGACACAGAGAACTATAAAATGGTTGATCCAGTACTACAGCAGCTGCAGTGGTAGGTGTGTTTTTTTTATAATGAAATAGAATTTTCTCTACTGAATTTGGTAATTCAAATTGAATTGCTATGTAGAAAAACTAATTTCAGTTTACAAACATATTTTAAGGTCATGCTCAGAAACAAACATAACTACCAATTGTTATCTGCACTGTCCACATCCTGTAGAATTCACATAAGAGCATGTCTTAGAAATTTGAAAAAAGTGTCTCGCATATTCCCATGAAATATTTAAGTCATTTCAAATGTAGATTATAACCACTAATAAGATAATATTGCACACAATGATACCTAGTGTATCAAGAAATTATCTGAGCAACTTGTTATTACCTGGGTACCATTTCTTGGAAAATCTTATGATTATGAGATTGTGTTATCTGATTTTCTTGTAATATAAGCAGACAGGCCACAATTGAAACACATGAAATTGGCATTTTATTACTTACTTAGTTTATAAGAAAACTATCTACTTGTATAATGTAATTTTTTTAAATTTTTCATACAATATTTCGTTTTTGAAATTTCTCATTAAGGATTTCTAAGGAAACCTTGCTTGTCTAAATAGATTTTGTGAATTCAGTTACTTTTGTTTATTTCATATGAACTATTGTATTCTTTATTAGATTTAGGATCATGATTTTTTATTCATAGAATATCTATAGAATATGATGTAAGAAACCTTATTACTGGTAA
>JXSR01S007029.1:31138-45253 GCA_000969725.1 Ophiothrix spiculata | reverse complement strand
AAAAGAGATCACATAAACAGGTTTCCAATAGCTTCCAGTGCCTATCTTAACCAAAAATGGCAAAATATTGATGAAATACTGGCTGCAGAAAAGTTCCTGCCTCGATCTCGTATCCGGGCTAGTAGTATCATAGTCTGAATCCTTCCGACTCCACAACTTATCCACTGCGTTCAGAACGTGAGAGCAAAAAAGCGCCACGCAGGGACTGGAGGATTCAGTCTAGTAGTATCACCGAACTGCGAATAGTAGACGAGCTGTCTCTTATCCGCAGTACGATACGGCGAATAGCCACTTCGAATCACAATCGCAATGATTTCACATAGGAAGCTGTTACGTGGAGAAATTTACACTGTAAAATCATTCTAGTGTCTCGTAAACTCATATTCCAGTTTCACTGTCTTCATTTTAACTGATTGTAAAAGGTAAGAACTTTGCTGAGGGTCTGGTTCCATGGTTACGTGAGATCTACAATGCCATGAATGGTCAGTCCGTTATTAACTGTCTTGGCATGTACTAGTATAAATTGTTATGTTATGAAATTATTGTAACACATGACATGTAAATGATGTATACATGATCAATTGGTCATGATGAACAACATGAACACATGGTGAATTATATAATATGATTTAATAACCTGCGTAATAGCGCGATCCAATCTACTAAGATTATTTCTACTTTTTAGTCTTTTACGCAAACAACTGCACGGTCATTATCAGGTATTAATAACCTGCGTAATAGCGCGATCTAATCTAATTTAATATTACGATTATTTTATACTTTCAGTTTTACGCAATCAATGTAATAATGACTTCTTAAAATGACCTGCGACAGCTGCGTATGTGATGTCATTAGCGCTTAATGCGTTTTCTCATAAAATGCCAATCAAGAGCGCGTATGCACCACACGCACGCGCGCTATCAAGCGCGGATATGCACCACACGCACACGCGCTTGTCATATTACGCGATGATCGTCATGCCTGGACTGATCAAAATTTTCTTACAGCCCAGGCCCGGGGGGTCCACCTCCATTGACCACTGGATATCATGCGCGACCAAAGAATCACGTAAAAAGGGTCTATTTTGAAGATCGGGCAAGATACGTACGTATCGTGAAAAGGGTATCAAAAACAAGAAAATATTGAAAAAGGGTTTACTTTTTGCACAGAAACATACGAGTTTAGGGTCCGATTTCTGAGTGAAAATCATCTTTTTTTGGCCGGCCTTTTGCTAACTTTTCAGTAATGTTTTGGCAAAATTTTCCTAGCATCCCCGGCTAAGCAAATTATGTTAACAATGAAACCAAACACGTACCGCGATCCAATCAGCGAATGCGTATCAAATTCTGAGCCAGAAGACCACAATAGAGCATAATGCATGTTTCTGATACTGGACATCCCAGATCTCAGGGAGTTTGTTATGCGATGCTAAGAATTCAAACTCAAAGTTTTTTTTTTTTTTTTAAGGTGTTTTTTTTTGAAAAATGTGAGAAATGTGCTCATATTGAATAGCTAAAGATCTGGACCATCGGTAGTCAAGGAGTATGCCAAACTAAAACATAAGGTTTTTTTGTATACCTTGATTTCTTTGTTTTTGTGTGCTTCTCTGATGTACCTGTAAGCCAAATGTGTGTGCAAATACTAGAAAAGAGATGGTGAATTTTATTTACTTAGGGGTCATGCTAAATTGTAAAATAATTATAAAAAGTACATTTATTTTCATACCCAATTGATACGTGTTTAGGCTACAGTTTCGCACCGAATACTTGTTAAGGGTTCGGTTTCACGCACATAGAGCCTATTACTTGTTAAGGGGTGCATTTTCAGAATAGGGAAAATACTTGTTTAGGGTGCTTTTTGAAACACTGTGGTCGCGCATGATATCCACTGGACAATGAAAGTGGCCCCCCTGGGAGCCAAGGGAGAAGTAGACCTTTAAGTTAGAAATAAGTATAAAAGGCATTTAAAATGCCAAAAGACGGTTATTTACAATGACAATTGACAATAATAACTTCGCACCATCTTTTAATTCGGTTATTGTTTAAAATCGTCGGTGTTTGTTTTGTGCCTCGGTACTTTTCTTCGGGAGCTACGCTCCCTCAGAAAAGTACCTCAGCCCAAAACAAACACCTCTTATTATTGTCTAAACAATGACTTCTTATAATGACCCGCATATGTGATGTCATTGGCTACGCTGATCGAATAATAAATTAAATCAAGTTTACGTATTTTACATTTGATGATGATTTTAGAAGAGGACACATTCATGAAAAAACACAGCATATTAATATTCCGAGGCAACCGGAAATGGTAATGAGTCTCACGACAATAAGAAATAGCACGTGTGTTTTTGTGTTTGTCAACATGGAATACTGTTGCGTTGTGAGATTTCGGGCGAATTTTTTCACGTTTTCATTGTTTTAACCACCTCAGATTTTGGATTTAAAATAAACACAACGCAAGTGACATAAATTAGTGGCTAAACTTTGACAATTTGGATTTACCGCGAGACCCTGAAGACATGGGTTATTCGTCAGCGGTTGTGGGTTAAAGGAGCAACCGCTGATTCGATCAGCGTAGTCAATAGCAGGCTTAATGCGTTTTCTCATAAAACGTCCATCAAGCGTGTGTATGCATCCTACATACGCGCGTTTATCATATTACGCGATGATCGTCATACCTGGACTGATCAAAATTATCTTATAGGGATAAGTAGATCTTTATAAGTAAGAAATAAGTTAAATAAAGTATAAAAGGCATTAAAAATGTTAAAAGAGCGGTTATTAATGACAATAATAACTTTACACCATCTATTTTTTGGTCATTGTGTGACTTTGTCGGTGATTGTTTTGGACCTCGGTATTTTTCTTCGGGAGCTACCTCGGTCCAAAACATTTACCTCAGAATTCATACAATAACCTCAAAAAAGATGGTGCGCAGTTATTATTGTATTATTATTACAAATGTAGGTATATCTTTGACAATATACCTAAAATGTATGGTGATGTCAATAAAACAATCTTGAATCTTGAATCTTATTGTCTAAATCATCATGGACTGACTGGGGTAGTCTGGGCTCCATATTGCATAATTGACCATGTTGACTGTAGCGATAACAGGCTAACACAACTTAAAATGACATTTCCTATTGTGCCACCAAGTAAAACTGACTGACTTTGGACACCATTTACAAGTTGAAGGAGACGGTCGGATATTGTTTTAAAAATGATAAGTTATTCAGTAAAAAAAGGTTTAAATTTATCATGAATACCATTTTTTTGCATGTCCGTGCAGTATTTGTTAAAAACAAAGAGTTTTCTATTAAAGTCGTTGTTTGACCACCGCTTCGAAAGATTGCTTATCAGTGAATTGGCGCTATATACCGGGTGTGACATCGGCACAAAATGACGTCAGTTTTGAGGTTCCTGGTTAATGTTAGGTTAATGTTTTAGCTTCTGCATATACATCCTTTTAGGCCTACTATATTCTAGATTAGCTCTCAATTTGCAACCGTTCATTTTGTTTACGCTTGGTAAATCTCCAGTAGGCGATCACTCGCGAAAAAGTCCCAACTTCATGAACGTCAAACGTAAGTATTTAGCGATGCAGATCTTGTTCTTCTTCTTGCCAACCTTTGTCTTCTGTTGAAATTTTCTCCTCCACTACTTATTCTTCTTGTTTTTCTTTACTTACTAAAGCCTCGCGTCATATCCTGGGGAAACTGTAGTGCCTACGTCATCTTCTCACGAGAAGGTGACTTCCAGCTCCATTGACCTTCTCTAGACGAATTTCATATTAAAAGTCAATATCTTCTTTCAGAGAGCATATAAATTTACCAAAAGTATGCCAGTAGGCCTATATTCTTATTAGTATTTAACAACATATAACAGGCCTATATCAGCTTCAGTTGAGTTTAAATGCATTTTTTTAAATAAAAGTTGGTCAAAATCCAAGATGGCTGCCACCATGGATGTGCTTTTACAAAAAAGTTACCAAAAGTTGATTTAAAAATTAGTCTAGTGTTATAAAATACTCATAGTAGTATTCCAAAGGCATT
The DNA here is from genome assembly GCA_000969725.1 of Ophiothrix spiculata. Classification (NCBI taxonomy): domain Eukaryota; kingdom Metazoa; phylum Echinodermata; class Ophiuroidea; order Amphilepidida; family Ophiotrichidae; genus Ophiothrix; species Ophiothrix spiculata. Next base: position 41,196 of record JXSR01S007029.1, on the reverse strand, counting down.
ATGAATCATTTCAGTGCAAGTTAGGGTCTTGCATGTCAACTTGGTTTACCAAAAATTGATGAAACAATTTTTGAAACCCATTACTATACAATCCCTATGGACTTGAGCGTATCCTTACCATAGTAAGGATACGTGTCGGATATAGGGAAACTGGTCAGAATCGGAGGCTGGTGGAGGTGATGATTCTACACAGCAGTACTAGTGCTGACGGCTTCTGACTCGGTTTCTCTTTTAAAGATGCCAATCTAACACAATTATTACTATCTGTAAAACTTGTGATGGTGGCTTACAGTACAAAATGGACACCATGTTACTTACTTAAGGTTTCTCCCCACCATTCTCATTAATGCAGTTGTAGTAAAAGTTGCTCATTACGGATTATCTTCTCATTGATTTTTTCTGATGGAGGAAGGTTCAGTCTATCATTTACAATGCATACAATTATAGTTTATTTTTTCACTCCATGTCCAACTTTTTTTAGCCAGTATTGTATCCATATAGCACTGTAGCAGCTTACTGCACAACACAGGCTGTGTTGTATGATGTTGTCTGTTTTAGTAAAGTCCTTTTGTCAGCACATTAGGCAAAAAAAAACCAAGTTTGTTTCCTGTAGGTGGTCAAAAAACCTAAATGCGAAATGCGTTTTTTTATTTTATTTTGTTATCATTTTTTTGTATTGTTTCAATAGGTGCAAATTTTATTTTGATTGAAAATCCGCATGGGTGATGATTTTTCAGTAAGAAACCTGTCCGGTTTCAAGTTTTTCTTGCAATGAAAACACTTCTTTAGTTAAAAATTTGCAATTTTCCCTGTTCTTTTGATCAAATTGGCTATTTTGATTTTCGTTTTCTAAAATATCAAATAAAAAAATTAAATGCGCAAATATATGACGCCAAAACGAAATGCGCGCGGCGCACAGGAAACAAACTTATTTTTTGTTTTTGCCTTACATCGTATGTCTTGTATGCCCTAGGTGTTGCCCAGGAAATACCACTTCAAGGGTCAGGGTTAAAAGCTATTTATTTCACATAGAGCCTATGTAAAAATCAGTATTGTTTAATTAAATTATTTTCGCACTAGTTAGACAAGTCGTGTGTGAAAATCACAAAAATAAATGTAGCACAATAAAAACCCACTTCATACAGTGAATGTTTGAGAAAATTAACTTGAAAACATTCTCTTTCCCATTTCTTGCAGGAAGACTAGAATATGCAGTACTTTGCAGTCAAAAAATAGAATTATGGAGCAATTTGTCCGGACTAGTCAGTTGGCGATTGACAGTAAATGAGATGGTCAAGAAAATGCAATTCTGATTGAAGAACAAACGTGTTTCAGCCTATGAAAATTGATGAACCAGACTACATGTGTAGATACGGTGAAAAACAAGTTAACACATAAAAACCTGTGCACGTATAATAGTGCATGTAGACAACTGAACAGGCAACTCTTCTTCAGTCAAAAACCTGGCAACCCTGTGTAAGTCAAGGAACTGGCAACCCTGGCTAAGTCAAGATGGTTGCCACATTTCGGAGCTATGTATGGGATCCCTTGCTGATTTCGTCCCAAATAATTACAATGCAAAGTATATTTTATGTATGTTACGGACTATGGCTCGTCATGGTGGATTTTATCGTCGATGCGCCGAGGTCATTGGAACAGGTGTTTAAATATGAGGTAAGTAACGACCTGTATTATGTGTAAAATGGTGAAAATTTTATAGGCAAATTGAAAGTTTATTGGACAATGTAAACAGAGATCCAAGGTGCAGGGCCTAGTTGTTTGTAAACATAACCCTTACCCTGGGTTTTTATTTCATTGTCCAATAATTTTTATTTTGCCTATATAGCTTCACTTTATTTTGATATGGTCCCCATAATGTTTATGTGAACTGGTGAAGACCTACAATGTACCGGTACCAGTTTATGAGGGGGTATCAAAAAATGTTCAAGTTAAGATGGCCAAGAAGGAAAGGAGATGAACTTTTGTCAGAATGGTCACTTGTCTTTGTGTACATTATGGTACAAAAATGATGTCAATGGCATTTATACTTTCTAAACAGATGTCGATAGATGTCAACAACCTGCCTCGGCTAACCAGATAAACTGCATGGAGAAATCAAAGATATGTGGCGTCATGTAGGTGTGGCGTGATAAAATCTATGCATTTGAAGGGTTACAGCTCAGTAATTCTATGAAGACACGTCCAAAGTTTAGATGCAAATGTACTACATTTGATACAATAGTATAGGTTAGGATCTCCTATTTCCTTTGGTACCAAATTTATGGAAATCGGTCAAAATGTGACATCATAATGAGACATGACGTTACAATAAAGCATGGCTGACCTGAAAATGTTGTTTTTACCAAAATACAATGGGGTTTTTTGGGGCTAAAAGAGGAATACAAAGTCAGTCTGTGGACAGTCAGTTTTAAGTGGGAGAAACATGCATGTATGTTATTATGCACAGTAGACTAAGGGTCACATAATAAAATTATGTTCCTGGCCGTATTTCTTCTTGGTGATCTTTAAAACTTTTTGATAGGCCTATCTCCTCATAGTAACAACTTAAAAGAAACAGTAAGTTAAAAGTTACAACTTAAAAAGTACCGTATAATTTAAAACCAAGGAATTTTTATAGGGAACCGGTATTCTCTGCCATTTTGATTTCACCGGAGTGTAAATCCTATGGGAAGGCGGCCATCTTGGATTGTCGCTCATGGAGGGTGAGTTATTGTACCTCCGGTATTTTACGTCTACGTTTGTGTGTCTTTTTGAGTGTTTTTGCCAGGTTTTCGGGGGAACTGTGGTGTTCTTTTCTTATCGCATCTCGTTATACACTCTTTTTGACGCGCATATGGTTTTTGCGTGTGACATAATGTGCACGCTGTGTGTGTGTGTCGTGTAGATTTTGGTGTTTTTTGCCTGGATATCGGGCCAAATTCTGAATATGTCCGGGGGTACAATAACTCTGTTCCATGAGTGACACAAGATGGCGGAGAATACCGGTTCCCCTATAAAAGTTCCTTGGTTAAATCTTACAACATCATCAGAAACCTGTGGAAGAGTCTTCCATTAAGTTTCCCGGGAGAAGCTGTGAACCAAGACACTTGTGATCAAGCCATTAGCTAAGATGGCAAAAGCTTAAGCTTGTGAGTAATATTTTGGATTTGTCACTCACAAATCTTCATATTTTTCCACAATCCTTCAAACTATTTCAATAAGAGTCATATTTTTTGCTTGTGTGGTTGGTTAAAACTATATTTGATTAAGGATTAGGCCTGAAAAGAAAAATGTTTGATTGGCGTAACCCGACCGACCCTAGTTTTACCGCTGACCTTAAATATTTTTATTTTTTTGAGCATGGCAAAAAACCTCCAAATCCCAAATTTGATGGGAATTGATTCACGGAGGCCCAATATATGGCTTGCAGGACATTCTAAATGCAGGGGTGTGAGACTTCAGCTTTTAAGCTGATTTCAGCTTATTTAATGCCTTCAAAAGAGTCCTAATTTGAGCTTTTTCTTTCATTTTCAGCCTATTTTTGGCATTTTGTCACTATTTTCAGCTCTTTTTATCACATGACTCTCACACCCCTGTAAATGACAAATTAAAGATGTCTTACAGAAAAAGTGAAGATGTGTTTGTATATGTGTCGTATATTTTGTATTCTTGGATGTGAAAAGATTTTTAAAAAAATCCGACCTACCTACCCTATTTTTGTTCTTTCTATGTTACGCCAATCAAGCAATTATTTTATTTAGGCCTTAGAATCCTGAAGTTGAGTATACCCAGAAATCCTCTTAAATTTGAATTTAATCTTTTATAATTTCAGTGCCTTGAATTTGGATCATCCAGGGGGAGATTAATAGTAGCTGTGTATGTTCTCAATTCACTCACAGGGTAAGTGGTACATGCCCAAAGGGTTGATGGGGGGGGGGGGAGGAGCCACGCCCCCAGTTTGGTGTGTGAGTCGGGGAAAAGTTCCATTCAATAGAAGATAGAAAAGCAAAAGAGAAGAGAAGAAAAAATAGAAATGCTGTAAAAAAATGAGCAAATTTACTTTTAAAATAAATAAAATACTGGGTATTTATAGTGCGGTATGCCTCCCAGATTTGTAATTCCACTCGGCCTCTTCACACTTTACAGATTACAACTTAAAAAGTGAATTGTTGTCTTTACTATGCGGTAGGTGTAACTTTAATAGATCATAGCTTTTTGATACAATCACTCCATTTAGTAAGAACGATGGAGAGTACATGTAATTAGTAACAAAAACTCTTCAGTTTATATCATTCACGCCCCCCAAAAAATCAATGCTTAGGAGTGGAATGTGACCTCCTACATTTTGTAAGTGTTCAAAATGTTGGCTGGTGAGCAGTAGGCAAGTGATTTTAATCACTGGCCATTGGGGCTTCCACACGGAAGTGTCAAATCTAGATCTATGCATCTCGATGAATGTAGATTTCTGAACTGCAGATTGTGTTCACATGGTCGCGCGTCAATCTGACTTAACTCCAGTTGGGCTAAGGTGTGCGAGGAATTACGGCAACAACACGTACACGCTTAGTCACTCACGCTCGTGTGATCGTTTGCTTAAGTCCAGTTTAATCTACATGCATCTAGATGTGCGAAGTACAGATTGAATTGTCCGTGTTGAGAGCCCCAATATTACACTGTACAGTGTACACCAAACATATAAGTGAGTGATCAAAAACTCTCCTCAGCTTTATATAATACAGGTGAGTCATGGCAAGTAATTGCTGGCTCGCCTAAAACAGACACAATGCAAGGCCTACAGGTGTTCTAATAGAACCATTTTTTTTCTTTGCATCCACAGAGCCTTAGGTTTATGGAACGTGGTGCAACGAACCAAGCAGTGCACAGACTATGCCTTCACAGTGCATTTCCTACATTTCTTGGCGTGCTGGATATATAACGGACAATTCCCAAACACTGTGTCTTGGTGGTTAGTGAACATTGTTTGTATAGCAATGATGACTGTGTTAGGAGAATTTCTTTGTATGAGAACTGAGATGAAAGCGATACCAATATCGGCAGCAGCCAGGGCGGATTTATGACGGCAAAAGTGACTGCTATGGTGTCTTAAGCTTGTTGGCTAGTAAACATTTGTATAACAATGATGACTGTTAGTGGAATTTCTTTGTATGAGAACTGAGATGAAAGCGGTACCAATATCAGCAGCGGCCCGAGCGGATTTATGACGGCAAAAGCGACTGCTATGGTGTCTTAAGCTTGTTGGCTAGTAAACATTTGTATAACAATGATGACTGTTAGGGGAGTTTCTTTGTATGAGAACTGACATGAAAGCGATACCAATATCGGCAGCAGCCAGGGCGGATTTATGACGGCTAAAGCGACTGCGATGGTGTCTTATTGGCTAGTTAACGTTGGTATAACAATGATGACTGTTAGGGGAATTTCTTTGTATGAGAATTGGAATGAAAGCGATACCATTATCGGCAGCGGCCAGGGTGGATTTATGACAGCTAGGCTGAAGCAACTGTGTGTCTCAGCAGCAGCGCTGAAGCAACAGTGTGTCTCCGCAGCGACCAGGGATAATTTATAACAGGTCGGGAGCTTAATCCAATGTGTCGGATACCCTGGTCACATTACCTTGTTTACGATGTGTTTACGGTGTCGGTGTCCGGACGGTGTCTGTGAGCCGTAGAGACTCCGAAAGCATGGCGCAAGAATTTAATTCCGAGTTAAAACCTGACAGCAGTCAGGAACGATTTTATGACAGGACTGAAAAGATGTTGTAACATTGTAACATTTTCAGGAGTGTTAAGTCATTTCTGTGCACTTTGCAGCAATCTGTCTGCAGCGGAGCAGGCAATTACAGAATTTCTCTAAGCTCATCAGTCTTGAGCATTTGGATTAACAGACAACTCTTTATCATAACCACAGCGTCTCTTGTTTTTCCAACATTTTGATAACTTTTCTCCTAATGGGCATTTCCTGTGTGAGGTACAGGACATAAACAAATCAGTTGCTGCCTTCTGGCAACTGCAGTAGATAATCTTGTGTCTGCTTGGAGAAATGCTGAGTAGTGGTTTATTCAGAGTCCGTCGATATGCATCGTATGTTGTCCATCCACGTCAGGGACTTCCATTTGAAACTTGAAGGGTCTCTATTAAAAATTCTCCTGAAGTTCTTTACGGGAGCAATTTGGGGAGCTAACTCGAAATTTAGATGTTAATCTGATCATGCAAGAAAGGCATTTGAGGGGTGGCTATGCTCACTACCCTCAAATGGAAGTCCCTGCTACGCGCAGTCTTTAATACGCGCTATTCCTTGTGCATAGCACGTGTAAAGACTGCATGTCGATGGGCATCGATCGATGCATATATATCGACAGACTCTGAATAAACCATAACAAGTGTCATCAGTGATACGAATAATGCTCAATAAGTTTGTGGTCTGAGGTACAAGGAAACGAACCGTGCCGTTTTTATCAATATGCTATGTAATTCATCTTGATTAATGAATGTTGGGAAAGTTTTCCTTTTTATTTTACAGAAACAGAAAACTTGCCAATTTGAGGTTTCTACACTTTCTGATTAGACCTAAGCATCAAAAATCAATCTATAAGATTCTAGAAACCATTATGAAACGAACAACTCCTGTATCCATCTCCTCTCTGACGTATTTAAACGTTGCAGCCCAAATCTTTTCAAGTTATTCTCAACTTTACCTTATCTCTTGTATTTGTCAGGTGTAGCACCTTGGAAAAAAGCTAATTCACGTCAGTTAAGTTTGGATTTTCTTCAGTTTAAAAAGTAAAAATTAACTTTCAGAGACCATACACTGACAAGTTTTAAGTTTCTGATGAGATAAAAACAAAACCAGATACATGTATTCACTTGAAAATGTCTATATTCTTCAAATTTAGTTGAATTGCATATACAAAGTGCATAGATCAGGGGTTCTCAATTAAATTTGTTGGCGGGCCATTAAGGACAAACGCCAGTTCAAAAATACATCTTGGAGGGCCAAATTAAGACCTTTCTCAATGCTTTTCTTATATACACTGTACTTCTGTTTTCCAGAGGCGATCAAAGGGCCAAATAAAAATAGTTCGCGGGGCGATTTGGCCCGCGGGCCGCTATTTGAGAAGGTCTGGCATAGCTTATCTCCTATTACTTCTACCTTCAGCCACAAACTTATTGAACACCCCTCATAACCAAATAATTTCTGGATATAAATTGTGTATGTTCTCTCATTGATATTTTTTAACTTGTGCATACATGTACCTACACCTGTGATGTTTTTAGTATGCTTCCTTTTGAAGAATTGAGGACTCTAGAACTAAAAGGGGGTTAAGTCACAAAATCTTTAAAATTGAGTTGTGTCAGTTTCCTGCTACAGAATTCTCATTTCTACATTCTGTAGAAGTTTTGTAGTAATTTGATGATCAGAGCATGTGTAAGAGTCACTGCAACATACAGGAATACCATTCAAGACAACACAAATGATGTTGTTTGTGCCATTTTTTCAGTTTGTACTCAATGTGACTTAACCCCCTTCTGGTTCTAGGGTCCTCAATTGTACACCAAAATACATGTAAAGTGAAACATAGCTTGGACCACCATGCATGGTTGGTGTCTTAAAATGTATTTTTCATTAGTTCATAATCAGATTGTTAGCGGAGGGGGCCGTCACATTTTTGAAATAATTATGTTCAATAGGGCCTATTCAATATATTCTTATATAGTACCAGATCTCTCCCTTGGGAAGGGAACACTCGTATGTGATGCCAGGGGTATAGTAGCACTGAGATATGAAATCTTAGGGTCCAATCACAACATTGCTATATGCAAGTACCAGTTCAAATAATAGGATTTCCAAACAAAATGGTCAATTTGGGGCTAATTTTAGGCTCTTTGGGTAGACACAAATCCGAATTTTAGGGGTCTGATTGCCCAAAACGTGGTCATTAGACCGCTGGACCTCTTGTAGCGCTTTCCCTGACAGTGACGCACCCCATCAGAAGGTACATATTTGGGCCAAAAGACAAATATGAATTATTGGTATTAGTGAACGGCTTGTTATTGTATACCATACTAAATGTGTGGCAATCCTAGCCTTGCATGGTTCAAACATGAGCCAATTTTTATTATTTCTACGTTTCCATACTAAAGGAACTGATTTTTGAAAACATGCACTCGATCTAACCCTAACCGTACTGAGCAATTCTCGGAAATCTGAAGGTTAAAAATGGCGGGTTTTCACCTGGAATCGAACCCGGGACCTCTCGCTTCCCAGCCCAACTGTCACTATGTCAAGCCACCGAGCATGCGCTGCCATGGCAGCGATTTCGTGACCATCGCTAACTCTGGTCTATGACGTATTTGGACCTACGTGGATTGTGATTTACTGTGATTTTGTATGGTTAAGGTTAAGTAACCTAAATTTTACCATACCTCAACATCGACCTCCCAACCATTGTCACTCATCTTAAAATTGACTTACCAGCAATGATGTATCGTTCGAGGTGCCACGTCAAAAAAAAAGTAAGCATGTATCACAAAAGGACCCTCAACAAGGGCATGCATGGCAGCCTATACTCTAGATCTTGAAGTACGAAATAATAAGCAGCCGATTAACGCACATAAACCAATACGACCATATACAGGGAAGTAAATATCTAGATATCTAGGGATTAAAAGATAGGCCCCGAAAAGGACTGCAGTGGTCTAAAAATGACCCTTTAAAACCAATTTCTTGGGCTAAATTTGTGCTCTTGAATCAAGATCTTCAAATGATAAGGCTAGGAACCTGAACACCTAGGTCAGTGCCCCGTCCCCTTGCTCTTAATTCTTGTTTTCGTTTGCATACTTAGAAAGATATAGGCCCTATGGTGGCCCCCTGTGGGGAGATCTGTCTCTTTTTGACAATTTAGATGTACATTGTATTCTTCATGTAATTGGGGTAAATTTGAAACTTTTTATACTTCAAATTTAAATTATTTTATAAGCTGTATGATGTAATAAAATGGAAATGATGTAGATTTTGAACAATAATTGTTTTGTTTATGTGCAAATTGACAATAAAATATATTGTGTATGTACCCTGGGTATGTACGTATGTTAATCCAAGGAAACAGTCATGTGCATTTCATTTACTCTTAGGCCAAAATCTACTATTTGTGTCCGTCCAGCCCGTATGAGCAGTAAATGCCAGGAACTTCATTTTGCGATACAGGTGAAGATACATGTCATGCAAGGTCGTAATTAATTTGCCGAAACTGATTTTTTGACAGATTCACAACCCCAGTGCTTACTACAAAATACCAGCAAAGTTTCATTTCAAGAACATGATAGGAAATGTGAAATAAATTGGCACATTGTTAAGACGATCAACAGATAATATAGGGCTTACTTATATTTGAACGTGTTTATCTCAGTTATACATTTTACTCTCTGACAACCTTTGACGGACCATAACTTGACTTCTGGAAATCATGTGATGTTCATTAAGGTGTCATTCTAATCCTTAATGCATGGTCTTTGCAAAATATTTAAAAAGCGAAAATGACAAGAAGTGGCATTTACTACTGTTTTGGGATGGACGGTCACATTTATGCAATATATTTGTTGCATCAAACTGTTTCAAATTAGATCCAGTTACTTAAGCCAAAATCATACTCAGTCTCCAAACAAAATTTTTACTAGCAAACATTTGGTCGTGACGTCACCAAATATTGGCCATCGAATTTAAAGTATGAACGGGTAGCAAACATTTGGTCCAATGGCAACTGATGGCAATTCAATAACATGTGCATTCTAGCGCGAAATTTTATTTGGTCTCAACTCGGTGTTGAAGTTGTTTTGTTTGGAGTCAATCTCATTTTGACGTTACAACCAAATGTTTGGTAGGAAAAATTTTGTTTGGAGGCCGAGTATGATTTTGGCTTTAGTCAAAATGTTTGATACAATACAGTAGGCCAGTTTAAATCCATAGTTTATGAATGGTTAATCTCAAACAAAGAAAAGGTCAGCAGTTTTTGTTAAAGGGGCATTGGACACATTTTTGAA
>JXSR01S007028.1:21927-34252 GCA_000969725.1 Ophiothrix spiculata | reverse complement strand
TTTTTTTTTTTGCTAACAGGCTTTCGTGCATGGGTTACTGAGCCGGTGGCTCTCTGGTTTGTAGGATGGTAGCACTTGCATGGTAAATCCAAGTTTCTTTTTGCAGATAGATCTGATGGATGATAATCATGTTGGGGTGATGTTGAAAATGAGGCCTACTGAAAATGACTAACACCATTTGATTTTTGTCTTTTTTCCCCCTTCACAGTACCTGGAACATTCCATCCTCCCATCCCTGTAGATTCTAGAACACATGAAGGCAGATACCACTATGATCCGCATATGCATCATCCTGCTGTGCACGGGTGAGTACTACCGAGGATGTCCTCAGTTATGTCCCCATATCTTTGATTTTATTGGCGCATAGTGTCAGTCTTCAGGAATATTTATTGCTGGAGATTCTAGAACATAGATACCACAATGATCTGCATATGCGTCATCCTGCTGTGCACGGGTGAGTAACAATGAGGACGTCCTCAGTTATGTCCCCATATCTATGATTTTATTAGCACATAGTGTCAGTTTACAGAAATGTATTCCTGTACATTCCTGAACAGGAATAGATACCACTAAAACAATGCATCATCCTGCTGTGCACGGGTGAATACTACCGAGGATGTCCTCAGTTATGTCCACATATCTTTGATTACATCAGCACATAGTTCACAGGAATGCATTCCTGTACATTCTAGAACAGGAATAGATACCACTATGACCTGTGTATGCATCGTCCTGCTGTGCACGGGTGAGTAATAATGAAGACGTCCTCAGTTATGTCCCCATGGCTTTGATTTTATTAGCACATAGTGTCAGTTCACAGAATTGCATTCATGTACATTCCAGAACAGGTATAGTAGATATCACTGTGATCGGCATATATACATCATCCTGCTGTGCATGGGTGAGTAACAATGTGGATGTCCTCAGTTATGTCCACATATCTTTGATTACATTAGCAAATAGTGTCAGTTCACAGGAATGCATTCCTGTACATTCTAGAACAGGAATAGATACCACTATGATCGGCATATAAACATCATCCTGCTGTGCACAGGTGAGTACCACTGAGGATGTCCTCAGTTATGTTCCCGTATCTTTGATTTTACTAGCACATAGTGTCAGTTCACAGGAATGCATTCCTGTATATTCTAGAACAGGTATAGATACCACTATGACCTGTATATGCATCATCCTGCTGTGCACAGGTGAGTAACAATGAGGACGTCCTTAGTTATGTCCCCATATCTTAAAGCATTCCTGTATATTCTAGAACAGGAATAGATACTACTTTGACCCGTATATGCATCATCCTGCTGTGCACGGGTGAGTAACAATGAGGACGTCCTCAGTTATGTCCCCATATCTTTGATAACATTAGCACATAGTGTCAGTTCACAGAAATGCATTCCTAGATACCACTATGATCTGTATGCATTGTCCTGGTGCACAGAGTACCAATGAGGATGTCCACAATTTTGTCCCTGTTTCTGTAGCTTATTTGACATAGCATCAATCGTCAGGAATATATATTCCTGTAGATTCTAGAACAGTAACAGTAGAAACCACAATGATCTACATATGCATCATCCTGTCGTGTATGGGTGAGTACTAATGAGGACATCCTCAAGCATGTCCCTGTTTCTCAAGATAAAATGGCACATAGACTCAACAGGTATACACTGTATGCAGCGCCCCAAGAAGGAGCATTCGCACAGGGGACCCACGGCTTAACGTGACTGTCCGAACCACGGAGCAATTAGAGTAAAGTTTCTTGCCCAAGGAAACAAGGAGACTTAAACCGCCTGGCCCGGGCTCAAACCCACAACCTCTGTATTACGAGATCCGTGCTCAAACCGCTCGGTAGTGTCAGTTCTCAGGAATATTCATTCTTGAAGATTCTAGAAAATAACAATAGATACCACAATGATCTGCATACATGTCATCCTGCTGTGCATGGGTGAGAACTAATGAGGACATCCTCAATGATGTCCCTGTTTCTCAAGGTTAAGTTTAACTGAACTGGCACATAGAGTCAATTGTTAGGAATATACATTCATGTAGATTCTAGAACAATAACAATAGATACCACAATGATCTGCATATATACCAGGTGAGTCAATAAAAACGCAATGATTTCATGGAAGCCATATTACAAGAACAAAAGCAATCTCGACCAACTGATGTTAATTTCTACATAGGTCATGAATTGACCTTTCAAATAGTGAAAGAATGGTGAGAATTGATCAAGGCGTTGCAAAGATATGCTTATTTTAATAATATGGTACGAAAACAGTTCTGTCCAACTGCCGAGCATATGGTATATTTAAGGACGACATAATCCAGCCATCACTTTTCTCGTTTGTTTGTTGATGGTCTTGAAAAGGGTCGTCGGAGCTTGATGACCCTGAAAAATGCTGTTTGGACTTGGTGGCATTGAAAAGTGTCGTTTGAGTTTGTCGAAGTTTCACTGACGTCCAGCGCGTCAATGGACATGGCTTCCTTGAAGATTGACACATTCTTGGATCTATTTCCATGTTTTAAGCTGCTCATTTAACTTCAATGGTACGTCTGATCTCTTTAAAGGCATACGTGATGCGATTACGCAGCTGTATGTGGAAGACTAACAGAAGGCCATTGTCTGTAGTAATCTCTGCTTGATAGTAACCAATAGATAATATCCAGTTGAGATAGATTTTGGCCCCTGGCTGTACATTCAACTTGATGTTCTATTCCAACCACACAATTGCCGAAAAAGCTCTTGAAGGCGGTTGCGTGCGGCTTGTAGGGCACAATCGGAGCAGGATCTAGGAGCACCATCTTGCATGTACCACACTCTGCGAAAAGTGCTATTCTGTTGTTGATTAAAGGACCTGCGGAGACCTGGAACAATGTGGTCGTTGATGTCTAAGTAAGCATGGCTATCGATAGAGTATTTGAAGAGGCATGTACATTTGGACAGAACTGTTTTCGTACCATACTATTAAAATAGGGATATCTTTGCAACGCCTTGATCAATTCTCACAATTTTTTCACCATTTGAAAGGTTAATTCATGACCTATTTAGAAATTAACATCATTTGTTCAAGATTGGTTTTGTTCTTACAATATGGCTTCCATCAAATCATTGCGTTTTTATTGACTCACCCGGTACATCATCCTGCTGTGCATGGGTGAGAACTAATGAGGACATTGTCCCTGTTTCTCAAGGTTAACTGAACTGGCACATGACATCAATTGTTAGGAATATACATTCCTGTAGATTCTAGAACAATAACAATATGATACCACAATGATCTGCATAGCCTATGCATTATCCTGCTGTGCATAGGCAAGTACTAATGAGGACATCATCAATCATGTCCCTGTTTCTCAAGATTAACTAGCACATAGTGTCAATCCTCAGGAGTATACTTCCTGTAGATTCTAGAACAAGAACAATAGATGTGCATATATCCTGCTGTGCATGGGTGAATAATATTGAGGACATCTTCAATCATATCCCCTGTCTGTAGATTAACTGGCACATAGTGTCAGAATTCAGGAATATATATATTCTAATAGACCGCATTTATCGGAGTGGGTAGAGTATATTTACTATTGCAGAATCAGTAATTAAATCTTAATACTACTTGTAGCAGGAAGAAATCAATGTTTGGATTTATACATTGGTTGGTTTTTTTTGGATTTTGTCTTTATCACACGGGTTTAGTTTGTATGCCATGTTTCCAATATGTTGAAATGAAATTAGAATTGCAATCAATCATCAATATTTTTGGGGTTCTCAAGTCCCACATAGTCCATCTAGATGGATCTCACAAGCGAGCACGAGGTCCATCAACTTACACTGTAAATCCTGTGTTGGGTTTCTTATTTAGAAATTTGTAAAGTAAAAGTGTGATGAAAAAAACAATTTAGAAATTTGACCAGTCAGTGATACAAGCTGAGGTATTATGTAAAAGATGGGTATATTTGACTCCAGACTTGAATAATGGAAGAAAGTTCACTTGCTTTGGACTTTTAAGGCAGGATGCTTCATGTTCACTTGTAAGGTCCATCTAGATGAACTAGTCCTACATGGAAATATCATTTGGGTCCTTACCAGGGTTGTCACCAGGCAACTTTTAGTGCCGGGTGAAATGTGTGTGAAATAGTAAGAAAATAGAAATTTTGATAATAATCGTTCTAATTTTTTATTGATTCTTCAATGATTTTGTAACTTTTGAGCCTTGAGTGCCGGGTATTTTGACTCAAAATCAACCTGAGAGCCGGTTGAAAATTAAGAGTGCCGGGTGGTCCCGCCCGCCACCGCCCGGTGTAGTGACAACCCTGGTCATTACCAAAAAACCTACTGGAATTCCCAACCTTTATTAATTGACGTTAAATAAAAAATAAATTACTGAATGTCATACATTTTGTTTCTTGTACTTTTTTGCAGCCATAGTCCAGTTAGTCCAGTGCTGTCCGATATCTCTGTTATTCCGTTGGCCCCACAACGCCATTCACCAGGCTATCCGTACTACCCACATCCATATGCAGACCAGTTTCACGGGAGCCCTGCACTATCAGTATTGTCGCATGCAAGGGGACTTAGCCCTGGTACAGGTAAGACTCAGCATTTTCTTTGGTTCCTCAACGTCATTCCTTGTTAACCCCTCTCCCATTCCATTGCGAATTAACCCCCTCCCTATACCATTGGCTCCTTGGCGTCATTTTTCAGACTATTCACACACCCACACGTATTCTAGGTAACTTGGCCGTAGCATGGGTAGACTCGACCATTCCTTGGTAAGCCCTCATTCGATTGGCTCCATAATACCAATTACAAGGGGACTTAGCCCTGGTACCAGGTAAGACTCATTGGCCCGTATTCCAGAAAGGTGTTTAGCTAAACCACGGTTTTATTTTCATCAAAAGCTGCAACTGTGCATATCATTCCTGGCCAGTTGATGTTCATTTAAACCGTGGTTTAGCTAAACACCTCTCTGGAATATTGGCCAGTGATTCCTTATTTTGCCTCTCCATTTCATTGGCTACTCAACACCTTTTACCAGGCTCTACAGACCAGTTCACAGTATAGCCGGCCTGCAATATTAGTATTGCTGTATTGTACAGGACTTGGGCCCGACACAGGTAAAAGTACAATCAAAAATTTTGGTACATTTTGCTGTACATCTCATTGATTTTGTAGGTTCGCCGCTTTCCCCGCTCAATGTGCAATACATGTGCCATCATTCTTTCCAACATTGAAACGGGGGTTGGGTCGATCCATTGCCTGCCCAACGCCATTTAACAGGCTCTCCATACTACTTGCACACATACGCAGACCAGTTCACAGTACCCCTGCAATACATGTTAAACTACAATCTTGGGAAAAAAGTATTGGTACATTTTGCTATACATCTCATTGATTTTGAAGGTTCACTGCTTTCCCGCTCAATGTGCAATACATGTGCCATCATTCTTTCCATCATTGAAACCAGGATGGGGCTGAGGGGTAGGTATTGAATGTTGAATTTTCATATTCGAGTTGAACGTCATTTGTTATCATTGCTGCTCCTGTAAATGGTTAAAGGGAGCCCCCAGCCCCCCCCCCCCCCCCGGAAAAAAAAATGTCCATTTCTATAACTTTTTTCCTTGGATGTAGGTCATTCAACATTACTGTTTATGTGTTTGTGTTGTACCGGTACCTTCTGCCATGCTACTTGGTTATTAAAAACTCTCGGTATATCTGAGAGGCCGAATAGCTCAGTGGTAGAGTTCTCGCCCTGCTAGCGAGAGGTCCGGGGTTCGAGTCCCTGTTCAGCCAGGATTTTTTTCTAATAAAATGAAATCCTGGTCTGTTTGTGATTTGTCTAAATGTTATTAATGTTCAAGTGTACGATGCGTATTTCTCCATTCATTTATCTGTAGGTCATCCCATGATGAGCCCCCATTCCATTGGTGACGCAATGCTATTCACCAAGCTACCCTACCTTCTTGTACCTATATGCAGCAGTTATATCCATTGACTCTTAACCCTTGCCCTCCTTTGTACTACAAGAACTACAGGCCGAAATCAGGAATTAGCTTAATTCCGAATACGTCATAGACGGCAGATATGGATGGGCATTAAATTTGCTGCCGAGGCAGGCCATGCTCGGTGGCTTTCCATAGCTGGACATTGGATCGGAATGGCGGGGATCAGGGGTTCGAATCCTGGGGGAGCCAGACATTTTGTTATGACGTATTCGGACTTAGATCATTTTTCAATGTGCGAGAGTTAGGGTTAATAAATGCTTTTTCTCTATTTGTATTAGATGGGTACCCAGGCCATTCGCCGTACATGCATCACATCACGCCACCAGGGTTCCATCCCCATCCAGGATTAGCTGAAATGATGTCGGGAGCTTCACACATCGGCTCGGAACATCCTGCAGTAGATATGGCAGCTATTGAAGGTAATTGTAGGGATCATATGCTCATTTTGCTTTGTCGAACAAAGCGTTGTCATGGGTATTTTATTAGGAATAAAGTCAAGGAGCACTAAAAATAATATTTATTCAAATCACTTGCAATTTATAAACATTTTAAACAATTTACAAATATGTTGTTATAAAACAAAAGAATATAACATGGTTCACATGAATTTTAACAAACTAAGTTACAATAGCAAAATGCAAGCAATTTAGGATAAATGAATGGGCTTATAAATAAAACCCAAAACACCAAAGTGCTCACTTATCCTGTACATTTAAAAATAAACATTTTTGAGACAAAGTAAATTATACAACATTTGAACCTTATATGAGGGGACGTAATTGAATCAACTGTACAGTTCAATGAAAAAATGACTTACATTCAGATTTGAATATAGAAAGAACATGGCACTCTTTAACATCAGAAGGGATTTCATTCCATAGTCATGGAAGAGACACAAAAAGAGAATTGAAAAAAGAAGAACTTCTGGTGGTTACATGCAGTAATCTTTGATCATTAATCTTACTCAGATGCACCATTTGGTCAAAAGATGCAGGCAACAATCCATTCATTAATTTGAACCAAAACAAGTTTATGGAATTTGCATTATGGTATATAAGTTTACATGGATATTTTAAGGCAACCGACAGTGTTTTATTGGATATTTTATTAGGAATATAGTCAAGGAGCACTCTTCTGGTATGAGTTTACCCGGATATTTTAAAGGGCCTACGAAATAGGATGATAATCTTTTCCCAAGTCTTTTATTTGAGGGAAATCCCATTTCAAAAAATAGGGCCCGAAAAAAGAACACAACACCAACAGCATCATCAGTCGTGATATTGATTTATCAGAAGGATCAGTGAGTGAACAAGAAAAGAATTAAACCAGTCAACTTGAATTGTTCTATTCATAATATTCACTGATATGTGTTTAATCACTTTTTATTAGCAAAAGACAAAAATTTACAAAAATCAAATGCATGAAGAAGAGCGTACAAAAAGCCCAAGTCAAATGAAAAGTTCAGCAAAAATGACCTTGACAAGGTGCAGGGCAGACAATACAATACCAGCAACTTACAAAAACAGTGAAGCAAAAAACACCAAACACAGATGCAAAACATCCGAAGGCCTATAGTTTGAGATGGGGTTGATTTTCGGAACCCCATGATAGCTCATGGCGAGCATTCCAGACGGTATAACTGGAGAGAAGAGCAATTCTACTGAGTTCTTTCTTCAGGGATCGAGGTGGTTTGGCTTTTATGAAGAAAAACATCTCAGGAATACTGTTAATGGTTTCTTGTGTTATCAGACCATGCGACCCAATCTCGAAGCAAATAAGATTACACTTATACTATGAAGGTTAAAAGACAATCATCACTAACGACGTCAAAAGTAGTGCCTGACGTAGAAAGTGGTGCCCAGTGTTGAACGTGTCCTCCAGCTAGACTTGACACAAGTTACATCAATATTATTTGTGTTTCCTAGGCTCTTTAAGGCAACTGACAGTGTTTTATTGGTAAAGGAATAGATGTATTGTTCTTTAATACTGTATACAAGACTTTGGTGTTGGATATACTGTGTATATTATGAATATTTCCATGCACAATCATTTTCGTGCATGTGTAATTTTGAATCATTTTGCACGTTTTGATTTTTGCGCTCCTTTGAGTATTTGCCATAGATCATAAATCCTGTATTTATGATATATATCACACATTATCCAACCATATTTTCCATAGGTACAAGATCACCATCGGCATTAGCTCGCAGACTGAGTCGCAAGAGGGCGCTTTCCATCTCGCCACTTTCAGAAACCTTAGACATCAATTCTATGATAAGGACTTCACCAAACTCATTGGTGGCTTACATAAACAATTCCCGCAACTCATCGGCAGCCAGCGGTTCTTATGGACATCTTTCCGCCGGGGCCGCCAGTAGTCCGACGTTTGGTTGGCACCCATCGGTGACGCCTATAGCTCATCTCCAGCAGCTGCAGCAACATATGTTGAAACGAGGGAGTCCATTCTTGTCACCGGTGCCTGGCCAACTGTCTCCGCATCATCACCTCCACGGGAGTCCTGCCATGCAAGCATTATTGGCGAAGGCCCATCATCAGGGAGATGTTAAACCCCTGATGCCGTCAGCTGGGGACGGCCCAAAGACACCAGGACATCACCCTGATAGTACAAGGGTGTGGGCACCGTATGCGGTAAAGTATAAATTTATTGAAATTAAACGTGTCCAGATATGAAATGAGGATTCATTGAACCCATTTTTTTACCTCAAAGCATTTTTTAAAAGATACATGTCGCATACAGTGAAAATCACATATCTCTAGTTAGTTCACCCAATTGGCATCTTTATAGTATGGTACTAGAATTGTTTTACTGCTTACTGTTTTCCATATTTGTCTAAGTCAGCGGTCTGTTTCTTCTGAATAAGAGTCTGACGATGCCCATCGACGCGCAGTCTTTTACACGCGCTATTCCTTGTACATAGCGCGTGTAAAGACTGCGCATCGATGGGCATCGATCGATGCAGGACTCTGAATAAACCCTAACAGTGTTCAGTAAAAGATGACTGTCAAAGTTCCATTTCCTTGATCATTGCACATGCAGAGACCTCTCTTCTGGTAAAATTGATCTCTAAAAATTAAAGGGGCATTAGACAAGTTCGACATCATATTCATACTTTTGTCCAAACTTTCCAAAGGTTTTCCCATCAGATGTAGTGTCAGCAGTAAAAATAGGACCTTGTTAAAGTTTCATTGTCATATTCAATAGCTGTTAGTAAAACAATTAGATTTTCTTTCATTATTGGTGACACAAAAAATATTGCTTTTTAGAGTTGAAATCTTATAATTGCCTTTGTTAACAGATCCAATGCAAAATTGACATTTCTTAAGACTAATGATGTTAAGCAAGGGTTTAAAAACAAAACTTGCATCTTTACTTACAGTATCAATACATACTTATAGTACCCAAGATCAGTACACAAAATGAAATTCTACTTTTTGACTCTTAAAGGGGATGGGACAAAATTCTATTTGTTGATGATTTACACTTCATATGTTAAAAAATAGCAGTCAATTACCAGATATCGGGAAAAATCTGATCTAAACCTTCAGAAAATTAAAAAAAAATTAATTTTATTTTGTTTGTTGATCTTGGGTATGAGGCTATTCTTTAAATGTATTTATTGATGCTAAACATCAAGAAAGATCCACCAATTTGTTTGTAAAACATTTCTTTCACATCATAAATTGCAGATAAATCAAAAGCAATTTGGAATTTGCATTAGATCTCCTAAAAAGAACAATTTTAAAAATTCAAATATAGAGTGCAGTATTTATCGTTTATTTATCGATGATTAAAAAATAAAAGAATATCTAATATTTTGGTAAATAGGGTTTGAATTTGACAATGAAACTTTGCATGCTGTCATTATTACCGCTAATGCTTCAAATGATGCAAAAATCTCAAAATGCTTGGGGAAAAGTTTGGGGATGATGCTGAACTTGTCCAATGTCCCTTGATCAAAAGTTTCAGAATATGTGGTATTTTACTGTTATTGTTAAGTGTAAATCATCTGCAATTTTGTCCAAAGCCCAATTTAAAAAATACATCTATGATAACCCTTCAACTCAGGCATTCAGACATATCATATTTTCATGTGAGTGCAAGAAAGTGGTATATGCAATAGCTGCCATTTGTCATAAATTTGGATTGCACACTGTCTAATCTCCAATCTTGGGTCAGTGGTTCTTGAATTGGTTCTTCAGGTGACGGTGTCACCTGAAGAACCAATAACCCTTTCAAGAACCACTGACATAACACAGGGAATTTTTGATGGATTTTTCACATTCTTGTGACGAAGTATATAATAAAAATAACTTAGGGCAGCTAATGCAGACACAACAATATGTTTCTTCTTAATTGTCCCAACAGCATCCCATTGAGACCAACAACAACCAAGTTAGCAGCACCGTAGAAATAGAACGCAAACAACAAGAAGCGTACAAGAACTCCAACAATGTCACGTCTACGTCGCATATAGATCCCAGGAGGACGGGAACGGTGACCCCAAATACAAGACTGAAAGAAGAAGATGGGGACGGAGGCAAGACGATGCCGGAGGAGGAGGTTCCCGTGGTAACGGATTGTGAATGGACAGATTGCAATAATAAATACGATACACTGGAACAGCTAGTACATGTGAGTAGGCCAAGAAAAAAAAAAGGTTTGTCTCAGAAACCATCTCCGAAAATGCTATGCGCTATGCAATTTTTTTATTTTTTTTACGGAAATTAGCTATGCGGCACATGTATGTGATATTTCTTTTTTGTTTGTTTGTTTTTGTTTTTTAATGGTCTAAAATGTTGATCGCCCAACTTAAGTCCTGCCCGTTTAAACTATGATAAGTCTTGATAGTTGTAATAAAATGTAAAATTCATGGTAGAATTGCAACAGCAAATGACAGCAACCCCCATTTTAAGCAAAATTTTGAAAATTTATGCTTCCAGAGCCCAAATTTTGCCCAAAAAATAGTTCCGAAGGGTAATTTTTTTTGTTTCTTCAGTTCTCTAAACCCCTTTTCAGAGTCCATCTTCCGTTCAATTCCCTACACTAGGGATTCAGATATCGGGGCCACACACCCCTACCAAAACCAAAGTTGGGTGCCCATTTTAGGGGCGGATACCATTTCAGGGGGACTAAGATTACTTTCACACTGGGACAGCGGTCGATCGCTAGATTACGCTCGATTAAAAAAAGAGAGAAAGACCAGTGCGTAGCTCTACGCGCTAAATTCATTTTCACATAGAATTGCGTGCGGGTTTCTGAGACAAACTTTTTTCTTTGGCCTAATAGGCTCAAACTTTCCATTGATACAATCACTCTAATATCCATACTTAATACGAGGGCATCAACGATACATTGCCACGCTAGATTTTATGGACGTCGATTTTACGGTTTACGGAAATTCATTTTTCTGAAAAATTTTAATAGTACATTTTACAATGTTTATTTCACAATTGGTTACCGACAGGCACACCAATCAAAATTTTGTAAAAAAAATCTCATTTTTGAGAAATGCAACCAATATGTCAAAACCATTTTTCAAATTTTTGAGGGGCCATTTATAAACCTGGAGGCCAAAAATGAAATCACTCCTGGTCACCAATCCATATAGGTCCACTACACTAAATAAACTCTACAATGAGGACCTCAGAAAGTGTAGAAGGGCAATTTGTTTGGTGCATATTTTGATCTAATCATGGATTTAGGTTTATTTAAAGTTGTTCTAGTGTCATATTTAATCTCCAAGTACTTTGGTAAACTTTTAAGGCTATTCCCAAAAAAATGCATGAGATTTGGGAAATACGAAACCCGGCTCTCAGTGATGGGGCGTTATTACCTTCAACGCAGGGTATCGCGAAAAATTTGCCTTGATGGTATATATTTTTCATCATTTTTTGTTAAAAGAGATCATAATCAATTAAGAAAAGCCAGTGTTGAAGAAACCAGTTGCTTTATAAATGAGTTCTTGGGTGTTTCTTGGTAGCCATTTTGTACAGTAAGTCAATGGGGAGCTATTTTGTGGTGTGCCGCCATATACCAACCTTTCTACTGAGCACACTCTCTTGGGATTTACGGTAAGTTAAGGCCATAGTCAACAGGCATATTTCAAGCACTTTACCATACCTTTTCTGGCAAATTACTCTCAGGAGGCTAACGCCTATTCGGTACATCTGTGTACTATGACTTGATGTCAGTTCAGTCAGAGTTCTCCATTTTGAAACAAGTTCTAAACTCAGGCGTTTTCTTACTACACAGGTGGGAAAGTAAATCCAAAATAGGTTAAGGTAC
>JXSR01S007027.1:47456-59794 GCA_000969725.1 Ophiothrix spiculata | reverse complement strand
TAAAATGATGGTTTTGAAATTGATTCATTAGAAAGTAATAGAAATTGGACGTTAAATATCCGACAACCTTTTAGTGGATGTGAATGTATTACATGTATACACAATTACGATTTATTCAAAGAGTAAACCTAATTTTGTCCCCATTACTCTAGATTTTGTACAGGGTGATGATAAGTACCGGGCAATCTGATTTTTATTGACATATCAGTGTACTAATTGTCAAACCTTCTTAATTAGTAGCATACCCAAATGTTTTAAGTTTTTAAAGAATTATGAGTGTTCATTTAATAAATGGAAACACTTTTGTATTTTTAATTTACATAAAAGTTTTTTTAGTATAAGGAACTACTGATACATTTACTGCCAGTGTAAGGGTATGAATCATGTCTATCCATTGATACCAAAATAAGTGCCATCAAAGCTTTTCCGAAAATTAGAATACATTGGGGATATACATGAAAGCTGACAACAATCTAGAAACAGGGAATATTCAACGGATTAATTATCTGCATAAAGAAGATTTTTGAAATCAGCAAAATAATAATCTTTGGTTTTCATCAGTCTCTTTGACGAGCCCAAACTTAAACTATGATATAATGCATCAAATAATATGTAAATGATATGATATAACTTTTACATCAAACTTAAACTATGATACATGTATAATGCATCAAAAAGATATGTACATATCTTTTGATGTATAAATTTATATCAAACCTAAACTATGATATGCATCAAAAAGATATGAATCATTTACATATCTTTTCATGTATTACATCATAGTTTAATTTGGGAGCATGTAAAACTAACTTAAGGAATGAGGGCCAAACCATAGTCGGCTTCAAAAAAAATCGCTACCATAAATTTGGTCGTGACGTCCAAATGACGATTGACTTCAAATAAAATAACTTCAACACCGAGTTGAGACGAAACAAAATTTGGGTGTTAAATATCCGACAAATCAAAACAATGTTAAATTCATGTTATTTCACAGATCATGTCAGAACGGCATTTCTTTATAAACATAAAAAAACATTGGAAATCTGCCACATATTGTTTGATTTTTGTTCATGTTAAACAAAATTAGTGTCGTCAATATATATTCCTCCCATCCTGCCTCGTATCTACAAGCATTATCAGATAAATGTCCTTGTTGAGGCTCTTTTTTGCAACTACAGATTTTCAATTGTTAGCTTAACACTTTGCCACGGAATTTGCCATCATGTCTGTCCTTGTCCAAACTCAAAATCAATTAAAAACGCACCCGCCCGAGCACAATGAGAGCTTTTAACAGTTTCGTATGATTAAGAATTTGTTTTCGTAAATTGCGTTTCGCAAAAGTGAATAATTATCCCGGAAATTATCCATATTAAATTGAATAGTCTGAGGAAGGAACATATGTTTTGTCAGCAACTTCAATTATCAAATTAATTAAACTGGTAATTTCAAAGAAATAATGAAATATTTGTCCATAATTTTACCCCAGTTCTATTCTAGGTATTCCACCAGGGTGTTCCATTCATGTATAGGTGTTTTCTTGCAATCATGTCATGAAAAAACAATTTCTTTGAAATTTCAAATCGTTAACAGATTGTTTTTCTTGTTTAATTGTTCTTGTATTGTATTAGAAAAGAAAAATCTATTCACACAAAATACAGATCCGACCTTTCTATATTCACACGACAATATATTAATTAAGTAATTGTGCATTTATTAAAAACTGTGCGTTCCTTTCAATTCATACAACCAATTTGATTGACATCACACCGTATTGCATCTCTACAATGGTGTAAAAGTAATCTTAGTCCCCCTGGAGTCGAAGTCCGCCTTCCGACTATAACGGGAAAAAACCGTGAAACCAATGTTGCGTGAGAGTTGTTAGCCTATGCTTTACTGTACAACCCAAACAATAACAACACCAGACAATCATTTCTGCTACACCGGACACTCAGTCACACGGACCCTGTATTTCATTTACACCGATGTGAAAGTAATCGTAGTCCCCCTGAAGTGGTAGTCCGCCTTCAATAGACCATAACGGAATAAAGCGTGAAACTTAATGTTGCGTGAGAGTTTTAGCCTATACTTTACTGTACTAACCCGGACAATAAGAACGGGGGACTTACATTCCTGCTACACCGGCACTCACTACTCAACATGCTCAAATAAGATCATTCATTTAATAATTGGATAATCTCTTTGATATCAGCAATAAGTATCAGTGAGACTCTGCGTCACATATGTGATATAATCAGTGCATACGTGAAGGTTTATCATTGATTTTTATCTCCGTAAGTCAAAGATTTACTTAAAGGCATTTCGTAAAGGCAACTTCAAGAAAGTTGGAGCATCATAATCCATATTAATAAAACAAAAATCATGAAACTTGGTGAATTTATCGAAAGCGGAGTTTTTAGTCAAAATCCATTGCTATAAATAGATTCTTTATTAATTCCTTTTTTTTTTTCAAATGTGTGATCATTTTCTTTTTAAATGTCAGGCTCAGAACGTCATTAAAACGTTCATTGTTTTTTCTAACTTCTTTAGTACAAACAAAACAAACAAATAAAAAATATTCCATTGATCGGTTTACAAGTTATTGATATTTATCTTATAAAGACTTCTTTTTGGTACAAAACTGTCACATTTTCTTGGTTATTCATGAAGGGAACATACTTTATTTTTCACGCATTTGTAAGGTGCTGATTTATCAAATTCGGATGTATCCATTTTTTGTGGGACCCACCCTTTTATAATTGCCTATAGTCTTGCCATGCATTACGCTTCGTTGCAGCCCAACCTTTGAGAGCCAACAACGTAGATGAACGTATGAGGAAATAGATACTGATGTATATCTTTAACTATAGACAAGCGAAGGTTACAGGGATATTCCCGTTATGTAGAGTACTACCATGCTAACACATCTTTTGCATCTGGGCAAGCAATTAGAATTTGCAATTTCTTTTCGAATGAAGTAAGGCTATAAGAGTGAAATTTGGATTTGAGGTATCGATCAAAACGAATTGTTTATGTAATGTACAAGTGTTGAAAATTAAACAAAAAATAGCTGTAAACATAAACAGACCTTTTACTTTTATCCTACATTGTATCTGCCAAAACAATCACACAAACGTCCTTGAGTTTGTTTTTTCTTCCATGCTTTATTACAAGTCGATTGCTTAACACTTGGCCACGAAATTCGTCAGCATTTTGTCCTTCAGAAGCTTTCAGGGAAATGCACGGCAAAGTTAATTTCAATTTAAAACACACCCGCCCAAAGCTTGGTAATAGCTTTTTGGCAGTATTACAGATCGAGTAATATTATTTTAGATTTTTTCGTCGAAAAATATGTTTCAGTAAAGTTCTTGAACAATCATGCAATTAGTTATGGATTAAATTGAAACCAATCGTTTACCTTCTAGACATTCCGATAATGTATAGGTCTTTGCTTGTTTAACTCCATCACGATCATGAAAAACAATTTACATACTGTCGAGTGAAAGAAGCAAATCTGCAGGGTTTCTTTTTAATTTTTCTGGAGAAGTCATTTTATAGACAAATTTTAAGGTCTTTTTTCTTGTTCCTTAAGGTCCTCATTTCCTAACATTTTAATCTGTTGGTTTGATTATAGACAATGGACAAAATTTGTACCTTTAATTTTACGTTTTGTTATAAAAATAAAGAAAACTCAAGTTTGCAAATACGACCTTTTTGTATCTACGTAATATTCATAAAGGTATTTTGGATATGAACTCACTTGATTCGTTCCTTTCACTTAAAGCAATACTATAAGATTTTGATCAAAAATGGTTTATAGTAAAAACAGCAAAAAATGAAGGAATTTGACTATCCAAAAGCGATTTCAAGTGTGTTTTGTCAAAACATTGTGTTGCTACCAAAAATGGATAAAAAGGATATGTATGCTTTCCTATATTAATACATGTGGAATTAAATTCGGGATCCCGAAGAACAAAGTAGATTTCTTGTGAAATTGACTTTTTTAACGACAAAATTAATTTTGTGACTGCAAGACATTCATTGTTAGTAGTTGGAGATCACCTTGATATTTCTATAAAGAGACGTAATTACCCCGGGGGCCACTCAAGTATAGAGTTACAGGCATAGCGCGACCACAATTTTTCAAAACACCCCCTAAAGGGTGATTGTTTCTGAAGCCAAAATATACCCTTTTTTTACCCATTCACACCCTAAATCGGCAATTTACCGTTACCGTTTTAACACTAGAGTTTGAAAAAGTACCCTATTTCTTGAAAATGAGTTAAAATGGCTGTTTTTAATACCCTAAAAGGTGTCACTTGATACACCCTTTTGTCCTCAAAAACAACCCTAATTCACCCTTTTCTTGGTCACGCTATGTCTGCAGCATTATACTTGAGTGCCCCCCCCCCCCCCCCGGGTAATTACTTGATTAGAATTTGCTGATTAATTTGAACTTACATGTTATTGGGTTTGAAAAGTGTCTAGACGACTCGATCTTGCTGTAACTGATCATAAGTAATGAATTGATCAGCAAAAGTGTAACATACCACTAAATGAGAAAAACATCACCAATTTGAATATTTTTCAACGCAAGATTACATATGGACATTTTAACATCATAAAAGTATACATTTTTTTCAAAGCCCATATTACAAGGATACAAAATATACAATGATACTGACATTATACATGGTGTGTGAAAATTATACAGGGTGTATACTAAAAGAGTGTGTTAATTTTACTCTCTTCATATTTTATTCTTAACAGATATTAACATAAAACAAAACAGGTATGGATTTATATTGATAAAACATAGGGGTCTCAATAAAATAATAGAACGTTTCACTTTATATACATTTCAAAAGGATTGTAAGCCTGCATGAACTATTTGGAGAGTTCTTTATATGTCTAAGCAACAGTTAGAAGTATATTATGCTTGAGACAAGTAACATTGAAATTTCTGCTTAGTATGACCATTTTGCTCCATTTTTGGTATACAGGGTGATTAAACATGCATTATTTCAATAATTAACCTGATCCAATAGACTTTGGTTTATTTGTTACTGTTAATCCGTGCAATTATGGTATTATGCATTTACAACAAATCATTACTGTTATTCATCAACATTTTCACAACGAAGGAAACTTGTCATGAAAATTTTGACCTTTGAACATTGTTGAAACTAGTTGTTGAAATACCTTGAAAATGACAAAGTTTATACTCGTCAAACTTTACTTAATACATCACTTACCATTAATTTTTGGCATGAAGAGATATGTTTGTTGAAAAATTATTCTTGTAGGATTTCAACTTTTAACGTGACGACTTTCAAAAGATTGGTAATTTTTCACTTTTTTGTGTACAAAGTCAAATTGACTTGGACAAAAAAGTGAAAAATTCATGGGCTTCTCCGCCACTGTCTTTTCTGCCACCACCTCCCCCGTTGACTCAGCTCACATTTTGAACCATAAATCTCATAATATTTGTTCAATTGTCATGAAAGTTTCTGTATTTGAAAGACACATTAAATTGCCAATATATTACCAAACTTGCTGCAGTACTAAGATTAGGTATTAAACTTCTTGAATAAAACTACCTTGAACTACAAAGATAGAGTTTTTATGTTACATCTCCCTCGTATTGCCATGAACAATTCATGACTTATGTCTGACTACTGTAACAGGGTGTCCCAGAAAAAACCTTACAATCTTTGCGTGTACACTCTAATTTCGCCAATAGAGAAAACCTTATACTATCTTAAACAATGTTAACCTCGTGTTGGTTACGTATTCCTCCCTTCTAATTATTGCTTAAAAGCCATTAATTTTGTGATTGTTTAAGGCTTTTGCTTAAATCTTTAACCAATAAACGTGAGTACCACTTTAACTAGCTGCAAGTTAAAATTTTTAACCAACTCATTGTTTAACATTTTAAACCAGTATTTGTTTTCAAACTCTAAGCAGATACTGTTCAATTATTTGGTATCTTACACTCTAATTCGAAAGTGTAGAAATCTTGTTGTTGTTTAATCTGTTTTTTATTGGATATGACTTTGTTTCTGTGTAAAATAATATGTTCGTGATGATAATCACGTTTCGGGTAGTGTTTACCTGGCTCAATTACCGGCCACACATTGATCATTGATAATCACGAAATGCGCTGCATAATCAAGTAATCAACAGCCAATACACAAGATTGTGGCATGTGTAATGTATACACTGCTTAGACCCATCATAGATTCTATGATAGAACACAGTTTGTACTGTGGTATAACTGTGTTCTATGCAGTGTATACGATAGCGTGCAATATCAACTGCAATGCACAAGCTGTATGATACATGGTCCATTTATCTTGCAAATATTCACATCCCGGCATGAATTTATAATCCAAATATATCACTGTTTATCTATGCCCACATCTGTAAGATTTAGATGACAACTTGATGTTGATTACGGCGCCTTTCGTGATGATCACGTTCAAGTAGTGAGAGATCGATCCCATACAGATCGGATCCGCCATTACTATTTATGTCTAAACTTTAAAAAGTTTAAAGCTTCGCGCAATTTCGTATACTTTAATTGGTTAAATCGCTTTAAACAGTTACGTTTAAAAGATTTTCAGCTTAAACTTACATAATTTTTAAACTTTTTAAAACTTAATTTCTTAAAACAACGCAATTTTTAATTTTAGAATTAGAGTGTACTTTTCGTGGGCTTAACGGATAGTCAGAAAGTTTGTAAAGGTTGCATTTTATAGCCCATGAATTAAACTTTAAGATACTGTTTGTTTCATTTCAATCGGTAGTGTACAACAAACGTTATATTTTATCAAATATTTGGGTGGATTTTTGGTTTACGGTTACTCAACAAATAGATCAATTAACTTTGCGAGTGTTGAGCTCGTTATAACTAATTATACAGAGAAAGTGGTTAATTTTGACCAAATCAGTCATGCCTCCTAATCATCCTAATTACAGATATTACGTACATTGATTTTTCAGAAGAGATCAAATTAGACCGTGATTAGATTCTAACATGAATACAAAACATATATAATTATATAGTTTAGTACTCCCGTCTTCTCTGAGCCTAATCAAGCTAATAAATGAAAACCTTTAATGAACTAAGATGGCTTCCTAATCAATAATGTCTGATGGTGATTCTTTATAATTACTGCTTTTAATAATAACCACGTCAACAGCGACTCAACCCGCGCAATTTGGAAGATCATCACAATAACAAGCAAGATTCATTCAAAATTTATCGCATAACCCATAACGCCGGGCCCATAACGTATCTTACCATAAAACCTGTACAAAAATCCCATTGGAAGCAAGGCATGATGGGAATGTCCTGATGTCTTCTCTTGTTGATACCCCGCACTGTTTAAACAATGAATCTGTAAAATAAGGATATTTATCAGCAAAAATCAGTAAAAATACGGTATTTAAACTTGCAATTGGGATTTATCAAAATTGCTAGTTTAAAAAAACGGTATTTAAACTGACAATTCGGTGTCTTTTACAGATTTTGCAGGTACATTACCGTCAACCCTTCCCTTTTGGATAGGGTAAGTTACTCACCAACTAAAAATAAATCCATACAAAAATATACATTTCTGGAATTGAATTTGCACGTTCAACACAATGGTGATGTTAATTTTGACAAAACGTAAGTGGCCATTTGTACCTTCCCCCCCCCCTTTTTTTTTTTTGGGGGGGGGGGACAAAAAGAAGCATCTTAGATCTATTTTTTGCAATGTTTCAAAAATAAGATAAGAATCAAAAAATTGAGAAAACCGACCCTTTGACATTTGTTTCTTGATTATACGTTCTAAATTTTAGTTAGGCCTTTCGGAATTTTGGCATTAAAAACACATATTTTGGCCTGTAGAAAAATGGTAGAATTTTGTCAAAAATAAACATCACTATCGTGTTTCACTTGTCACTCCGCGTCTAGAAAATATGGATTCAATTTTTTTGTGTTGAGTTACATATACAGAGCAGGAACATTTCCAAAAATGATGAGTTATCGCCAACCTCAAATATTGATTGTCTATGAAGTATTAATTATCTATTATGTTATTTATGTGTATGTTAATCTTATTTTTCCTTCTTGTTTATTGTTTTAAAATGTGCCATATAATTATGCAAGACAATATTTTATGAGTGGTGCTAATGAGAGCGATATTGACATAATATACATGTCAGATAATAAAGCAGTTCAATGACCTCTTGTTTGTTGACTTTTACGCATACCAAATTTCAAAAAATAATTAACGTTAATATACACTAGCACCATTGTAATTCTATATTATTTTTACTCTATATTTACAACAAGGTCAAATTGTCTAGACGCTTTTCAAACCTAATAACATCTAAGTTCAGAATTAAACACATCTTTTAATGAATTTATTTACCTCTCTTTGTAAAAACACCAAGGTGATATCCAACTATACTTCTTTTAAAATTTATCTAAGGAACATGAGTTTTTACGAATGTTTAAGGAAGATTTAGTAAACAACAATGAATGGTTTGAAAATTTTCCTTTTGCGTATATGTTAATACACATACCACATTTCTTATATTTATTTATTTATTATTTATTCATTCAACAATCTTTTACGAGGGTAACCTGCTCACCAGAGTTTATTTTCAGCAGGGCCCTCTTTTACAAAAGTGACAAATACACAGTAAATATTCTATTGTTTTTAAATTCAAATAATTTAAAAAAGAAATTGCAACTCCATTTATAGTATTTTAACATATTGAAACTTCAGTAGAATAATATTAACTTGATTAGCGATTAAAAATATTTTTGGGAACATTTTTGACCTGAAAATGTGATTTTTAACCAAATTATGACGGGTTTCAAGTTTAAAGCCGTTTTTCTCAAAATGTCATTTTTGAGACCGAGATCCCAAATTTTGAAGCCATGTTTCCACCTATCATCATGAAAATGGGCATATTGGTGTATCTTTATGTGATCTATGTCGCTACAGAGCCCTTTTTTGACATTTCATCTCCAAATTTGACTTATGGGCCTAAAACGATGGATTTTTTTAAATTTCCCGCCAAAATTACACATGCAACAAATGATGAAAAATTAAAAAAAGGGCTCTGTAGTGACATAGATAATGCTTTTATCATGTAATAACTACTGTTAATTAAAAAAAATAGTATGGTTACTTCAGAATTTGAACTGTTGTAAACCAATTAAATCCAATATGGCCGCCGTTACCATGGCAACCGTAAAAGTACTCGTAAAAAAGTGTTTTGTTTTTTTGAAGGCATCACAAGTGCCTATATGTGCATGATAAAGTAAATTGTTTGATTGGTAGGCATCCCCCTTAAAAGCTTCGATCTTGAGACACTATTAAATCAAGTTTCAGTAAATGTTTTTCACTTTATTAATTAATTTATTAGTTTTGAAAATATTATCCTTAGAAAAAATAATAAAACATTGAGAGACCATTCCCGTTTCCCATTTATCGAGTTAAATTTATTTTGAAGATTTCAGGCAAAATATATATTTTGAGGATTGTTAAACAAACTTTGGCCAAAAATAATTTTTGTCGAGTTTTTAAAAAAGGAGTGATTAATTTATAATCTGATGCTTAAAATAAGTTTCAGAGGCTAGAAATGTATACTTTCATATGGATTTAATTTTTCTTTGTTGAGTTACACAGGAAAAACTATTCCAAAAATGATGGGTTAACACCAACCTTAAAGATTTAATTATCTGTAATGTATTTATTATGTATTATGTGTATATATGTTAATCTTTTCTTTCTTGTAAATTGTTTTAAAAATGTGTCATGTGCAGCATAATATTTTATGAATGTTGTTAATGAGAGCGATATTGATATAATATACACTCTTAGAAATTCCCCGTAAATGTTACGGTAAAATCACTGGCAATTCGTTTGCCAACACTTTACCGTAAAATTTACAACTTTGCCGTAAATTATTATACGGTATTTTACTGTTTTTTTACATGTGGCTGTTTATTTTTCTGTATTTTACCGTTAAATCATATTTTTTTATAGACCTTTCCTACCTGTTTAAAAGCATAGGTGAATTTTGACACCAGTTTTCAACTTAAAATGATTTTTATGGTCAAAATAAGCATCCCTAGCCATTCTCAAGAACAAGGCATGTTTGCAGATTGCTACACTAATGGAAAATGTGCAGCCTTACTACAATAACTACAGATATATTTTATATTTAGTATATATTTTCTGTGGTGTCAAATTGTCTTTTTTGCTACTAATTTACGGAACTTCCCCGTTTTTTCCACATATTTACGGTAAAATCCCGTAAAAAGACGGTCATTGCAATAAATAAGTGATAAATGTCGTTAAATTTACATTACGTCCGTAAATATTTTTTTACGGGATTTCACCGTTAGAAAATACTAGTTTTCTACCGTAAAAATACGGTCATTTTTTAGAGTGTGCATGTCAGATAATAAAGCAGTACAATGACCTCTTGTTTGTTGACTTTTACGCATACCAAATTTCAAAAAGTAATTAACGTTAATATACACTAACACCATTGCATTTCTATATTATTTGTTATTCTATATTTACAACAAGGTCTAGACACTTTTCAAACCTAATAACATCTAAGTTCAGAATTAAACACATCTTTTAATGAATTTATTTACCTCTCTTTGTAAAAACACCAAGGTGATATCCAACTACTTCTTTTAAAATTTATCTAAGGAACATGAGTTTTTACGAATGTTTAAGGAAGATTTATTTAGTAAACAACAATGGATGGTTAACAATCTCTTTAGTAAATTATACCAGTTGCACAAGGAATCTATCAATCAGATTTTGACTTAAAAGCTTCGATCTTGAGACACTAATCAAGTTTCAGTAAATGTTTTTCTCTTTATTAATTAATTTATTAGTTTTGAAAATAGAAGTTCTAATAGGAAAAAAAATCGCAAAATTGATTTTTGTTGGCACTTCTTAATTGGTAGTTTTGTGAAAACTTATCCATACAAAAATAATGAAAAAGTGAGAGATCATTCCCTTTAATTATCTATTTAAATTTATTTTGAAGATTTCAGGCGAAATTTATTTTTTGAGGCCTTGTTCAATAAACGTTGACGAAAAATAATTTTTGTCGAGTTTTAAAGAATGGAGTTTTTAATTTATAATCTGACGCTTAAAATAGGTTTTTGTGAAATTTCCTTTCTTTATAGGCCTACATATACTTTTATAGTTTTACAATTACTTGAATTGTTTTCCTGTTATAATGAAACTTTTTTCATTTGTGAGTATTTTAAGTATCACCAAATGTCTTTTAGTCATCACTAGACACTGAACATTTGATTTAGCCTAAAAATTAGCCGAAGCTCTGTATGCACAAAACAAGACTATAGAATTAGGTTCAGATACGGCGCAGATGGTCTCAAATCAAAATAATGGAATAAATGAATACGCCAGAATAAGAACATCCCAACTCCAATAGCTCCCTTCTGTTAAGTTGTGTAAAATATAAATGCATATAAGGCCAAATAAAAAAAACAAGTTTGTTTCTGGTAACACGCGCGCGTTTCTGTTTAGTTACATATTTCCCGCATATCTTTATTTTTTTGATATTTCGCATTAAAAAAACCTCACCAAATTCTGTAAAAAGCTTACTGGAGACTTGCGTAAAAACAAACGAACACCAATTCAGGTACCCGTTGTATTCTCAGCCTATCAATTAGTCGGCAATTAATTGTTTATATGTGAAAGCCAGCGAAATCGGTGAATAAAAATGGCGGAGAGCGGAAGAGTACCGATAATTTGAGCTCTCTATTTGCCGTGTCTATTTGTTGATAATACTGATAAAGAGAGAGATGTTGAAGGATTTGGACAAGAAGGAAATTGATGCCGTGTATGAAGATCATTACGATAGCGTCAGTCGAGATTGTTTTGTTTTGACTGGCGAGAACTTACGAGCACTAGTGAGTTTTGTTGAGTCAATGCAATTCACTGTGTACATGCATTACATGAATACGGATGATCGCACAGCAGCAGTGGTTGGTGGTTTATTGTATTAGACGTGTTTTGAACTAAAGTTCTGGAATGTTGAATACGTCTAGTGTAATATTCCGATACCACATGTTGAATTCAAATCGATTGAGGACCCAAAAGATAATTTATAGCATTGAATGAGGCCCTAGATACAGGAAAATACTCATATTTAGGTAAGATTACATGGATGCTCAATACCTATTACAATAACAAAGGCTACAGTTATATATAAAGCCTTTATGGATATTAATGATATTAATAAATGATATAAAAAACCAAGAGCATTGTTTTAATGTGTTTTTC